>CAUYPK010001751.1:0-48346 GCA_963574355.1 Loris lydekkerianus | reverse complement strand
GCTACAGATTTGTGGGTGTTGATTTTGTAGCCTGAGACATTGCTGTATTCCTTAATCACTTCTAAAAGTTTTCTAGTAGAATCCCTAGTGTTTTCCAGATATACAATCATGTCGTCTGCGAAGAGTGAAAGTTTGATCTCTTCTGACCCTATGTTGATACCTTTGATGGCCTTTTCTTCCCTAATTTAAATTTGCTTTTGACTATTTTCGTTGCTGGTGAAAATTATTTAAAGAAATTAAGAATTCATTGTAATTATTTTGTACACTAATCTAAAAATCTAACTCCAACTAGTGAAATTAGCATTTATAAATGGAGGTGTCTAAAGAAGAATAAAATCTTTGGCTAACCACTAATTTGCTTTTAGCAGTAAAGTCTGCAGCTCATGAAATTTGTAATTCTGGAGTGGTTTCAACTTGCACCAGCCCCTGGGGAGCCTGTTGATACAGCACTGAGTTACAGATTATTATTCAGCTGTAGAAGTTTTATGCTTAGGCATTTTCTTACATCTTCCTCTCTTAGTTGAAATCTTGTATTTTTGCCAAACAAAACAAATCCCATACTAATAAGAAGCTATATATAAACAGTAGGAGCGTGAGTCAGAGGCAGAATCACTCTTACTACTTGTAGATACTTTCTCTAGTACTACCCCATATATTACTTTTGCACAAATGTGTAATGCTGCATAACTACTATTCAACAGATGAACTTCAGCAATTTCAGTGAGAGCTACTTTTTAGAACTAAGTAATATTGTAACTATAGAATTTTGGCATATTACCAGTGTCAAAAGC
Source organism: Loris lydekkerianus (assembly GCA_963574355.1). Lineage (NCBI taxonomy): Eukaryota > Metazoa > Chordata > Mammalia > Primates > Lorisidae > Loris > Loris lydekkerianus. The sequence goes on along the minus strand of CAUYPK010001751.1, from coordinate 47,555 downwards.
AGATTGTCAAACTGTCTGCTGTTGATGGGAGGGGAAAAAAATGTATTTCCCATTTTTCCTGTGTAAAACCCTAAAGACTTGAGCCCAGAACACTGCTGTTAGATTTCCAGAATGGATTTGTATATGATGTAGCATAATTCAGCAATTGGGGAAAGAGGGAGACAAGCTGCTTAAATGCCCCATCTCTTCTGCTAATTAGGTTTTTATCCTGTTTTGCTTCATTAATTATTCAGTAAATGTTCGTTGTACACTTACTGGTACCAGAAACTGTGCTACCAGAGAATATATAAAAATGAACAGCTAAAAGTCGGGCATTGTAGTGGGCGCCTATAGTCCCAGCTACTCGGAAGGCTGAGGCAAGAGAATCGCTTAAGCACAAGAGCTGGAAGTTGCTGTGAGCTATGATGCCATAGCACTCTACCAAGGGTGACAAAGTGAGACTCTGTCTCTTAAAAAAAAAAAAAAAAAGAATAGCTAAAATCCTTGTTCTCAAGGAATTTATTATAGTGCAGAAAAGTGACTTGTAAATCCAAAATTACATACTGTGATAGGAACTATAAAAGAGACGTCATGCAGAATACTCTGAGGTTGCAAATAAAACTACTACTATTTATGAAGCATTTACTGTCCTGGCTGTTTTATAGAAGTTTTTTCATTTAATCCTTTCAACAGCTTTATGAAGTAGTTACTGTTACACTGGTTTACTTATGCCAGGAGCACTAACTTCATTGAGGAATGGGGAATGGTATCAAGGGTTTTTCAGAAAACAGTTCTTGAGTTGATTATAGAAAGATGAGTAGAGCAGAGAGTGGGAGGAACACAACACAGGGCATTTCACACTGAGAAAGCTGAATATGTAAGCACCTGGGAAAAGGGAGAAAAGTGTTGTTGGAATGCAGAGTAGGTTATGGGAAATAAAAGATGGCAGGATCCAGACCATGAAGGAAGTTGTGGGCCAAGCTTAAGAAATTTGGTTCTTAACCTGTAGAAGCCAGAGATATGATCAGATTTGCATTTCAGGAAGATAACTCTATAATTGTTTGTACAAGGTATTTAGAAGAGGGTTCCAGCACTAGCTTACATTTATTAACTACAGAAAACTAAATTCTAGGAGCATCTTACACAGTCACGTGTCACTTAACAATGGGGATGTATACATTTTGAGAAATGCATCATTGAACAGTTTCATCATGCTAGCATCAGAGAGTGTACATACACAAACCTACATAGCATATATTTTTTATTTGTATATATTTTTTATATGGAAAACAAAATTTCCCAGAAATGTTTCTGATTAACAATCATTTCCCCATCTGATCTGCAATGCCAGTATCAAGTGCCATATATCGGGTTTCTGTATATGTTCCATTATAATCTTATGGGAATCCTATCAAAAATGCAGGCCATTGATGACATCATGCAGCCCGTGATTATACTTCTAGTTTTAAACCTATGAAACACAGAGGTTTCATAACATGGCCAGGGTCACACAGCTAGTAGGGAGCAAAGCCAGGATTTGAACATGGCATAATAGGCTGACGGCATAGCCTTAACCACAGTGCTGTATTGCCACTCTGCTTCATTTATAGGCATGCATGCATACATTCAATTTGGAAACTGAGTTCTGGAGGAGACATTGAATTGGCAATTACAATCAATATAGACACTGTAGCAGGTACCACTGCATTGTTTGTTTCTGTACTGGTGGAGTAACTTAGTACATTATAAACAAAGCATTTTATGATATTCATTAGAGGTTATGCATAAGTGGTAAATGAAGCCAGTGAGCTTAGATAACTTATGATCCATTGCAACTCAGAGATGAAGAATTTTTAAAAGGATAAATACTACCACCCACCAATTAAGATTATATCTGCAGTTAGTCCCATTTGTTATATTTCTGCTAACATTTAGAGATAAAGAAATCAGTAAGGAAAAAATGTGATTGGAAGGATTAAGTCCCAATCCATATCTCAAGCTTACATTTGCGTCCAATTGTTGACACAACAGTTGCTTAGAATAGTTCTGTAAATGGAATGCAGACATAGGACCACAGAATCCCTTCCTCACAGCGCTTAGTTTCAGAGTCGGAGGATACACAGAGGATAAATCAATGCATAAATCTGTAGATATTCCTAAAAGAAGAGTGGGATGTCAGTTATTGGCACCAGTACATGATGAACCCTGCTGGGGTGCGGAGAAATAGAAACTGACCTGACCATGATTACACTCTCCACAGCTGTCTCTGGCATTCCTCCCCCTGTTAGCATTCAGAATTAATTTCATGGGTCACATCAAAGCATGCAAGTGCATTAAATAATTTTTTAAAAACAATTGCTGATGGCTGATGAGGGAAGAAAAATTAGGAGCTATTATTTTTCTACCAACCATTATTCTCATCAACAAGAACAGGAAACATTATGAATAAATAAAATCTTATATCATACCAGAAAAAGGAACAGTGGCATCCCCTAAAGGATTTTATGTTTTCTCAGTCAACTAAAGAAAATAACTCCTTATAAATGGATGTATTAATCAGTGTCATAATATAAGTAGAAACTTCCCTACTTTGTTAAAGGAGCAACTAGACATACTCAGTTTTTGAAAATAGTGTAACCATTTATATCTTTTATCTTTTTTTTATATTTTTTATTTTTTAAGACAGTGTCAAGCTGTCACCCTGGTTAGAGTGCTGTGGCGTCATAGCTCATAACAGTCTCCAACTCTTGGGTTCAAGTGATCCTCTTGCTTCAGTTTTTCTATTTGTAGCAGAGACAGGGGTCTCGCTTTTGCTCAGGCTGGTCTCAAACTCATAAGCTCAAGCTATCTACCCACCTTGGCCTCCTTGAGTGCTAAGATTATAGGCGTGAGCCACCCTGCATGGCCTGAGTAATCATTTATTAAATCATATATACATATTTTGGGTATAAAATTTTGAGTGAACATATTTTGGGTGTAAAATAATTTCCATACTAGTTCCATTGTAATCTTTTATAGCCAAAATTCTGAAGAAAGATTTGGGAAAATTGTGGCCACATTTCAAGATTTGATTTTCCTTTTCTGTTTGATAGCCTTATCTAAATCCCCGTAGCTTGAATGTAAATATGAATGTGTAAAAATGTTTATATCTAATCACCTCTTGAGGGAGGTTTAATATAAGTATAAATAGAAATTCTTTCTCTAAGCAAAAAATAAAGTTTCATAGTGTTGAATTATGCCATTTCTCATCTTTGTATACCCCAAACTATTGCCAAGTAATGTTAATTTTGCTTTCTAAAGCTCTCTTGGTGCTTCTCTTCAACCCCATCACCACTGCCTTAAATGAGGCATACTTTCTCTTTCGGATGATGGCTTTAGTCTCTTTAAATCTACCTCTACTCTTTATATCATTCATCATGTATTTTTCCGTGCCTAAATACTTCGATTGGCTTTTATTAAATCTAACTTTCTTAAGCATGGCAAACAGGGCCCTTGTCCATGAGCTGGTCCTTGCTTTCTTCTCCTGCCTAATTTCCTGACGCTTTTTTCTTATATGCTGAGATCCAGCAAACCAGTTTTAGTTCCCTAACCTCCCCCACGTATATAACCACATGCACACACACACCCATATGTTTGTTTCTGCTGCATCTTTCTTTATCGCACTCGTATAAGATTTGAAGCAGTCTGAACACAGAAGTCATTTTTGAATTTTGAATTTCCAATTCCTAAATGGGGCTAAACATACTCTACTTGAACACATATTGCTACGTTGTTAGTATAGGTATTGCAATATGACATAGGTATAGTTGAGGCTATGATGAATTCCCCAAATTATCCATCAGGACTAAAGGATTATTTCCGAACAGCTGGGAGTCCTGCTGCCAGACAGCCCTCTTTAGGGATTGTCTTGTTCCCAACCCAAGATAATTCTGCATGGCCTTTCCCAGTTTCCCATGGGGTCAGCTGAAGCCTTGAGATTGCATCAAAGTTCAATTTCTCCCTCTGTTCTCTCGTCCCTTCTATAGGTGTTTATCTCAAAACATGCCCTGATAAACTTCTTTTGGTAGTGGGGAACCTGCAGTCTTCTCAATTCAAGATCAGCCTTCCAATTTAAACATTGTTCTTTTTTAAGCACTAAAGGAGAGATAAAAAGTTTCATCTTTCTCTGTTCAACCCCTTTTATTTTTTATTTTTTTTCATTAAATCATAGCTGTATACATTAATGCAATTATGGGGTACAATGTACTGGTTTTATATACAATTTGAAATACTTTCATGAAACTAGTTAACATAGCCTTCACCACATTTTCTTAGTTATTGTGTTAAGACATTTACATTCTACACTTAGTAGATTTAACATGTACCCTTGTAAAATGCACCATAGGTGTGGTCCCACCAATTACCCTCCCTTCACCCATTTTGTCCCCTTCCCTCACCCTCCTCTTACCCCTTCATGTTGGGCTGTAGTTGGGTTATAGCTTTCATATGGAAGTGTGGGTGTTTATAAATTGGTTTCATAGTAGGGATGAGTACATTGGATACTTTTTCTTCCATTCTTGAGATACTTTGCTAAGAAGAACATGTTCCAGCTCTATCCATGTAAACATAAAAGAGGTAAAGTCTCCCTATTTTTTAAGGCTGCATAATATTCCATGGTGTACAGATAGCACAATTTATTAATCCATTCATGGGTCAATGGCACTTGGGCTTCTTCCATGACTTAACAATTATGAATTTGGCTGCAGTAAACATTCTGGTGCAAATATCTTTGTTATAATGTGATTTTTGGTCTTCTGGATATATACCTAGTAGAGGAACTGAAGGATCGAATGGCAGGTCTATTTTTAGATCCCTAAGTGATCTCCAAACATCTTTCTAATAAACCCCTTTTAGTAAAAGGATTTGTTATATATAATTTGGATCTAGTCAAAAAGCCACACTTAAGAACCTAGAAGGCCATGAACTTCTTAAGGCCAAGGCTTCTTCACCACTGAATGGTTACCTAAAATCTTATTAATTCAAGATTATTTTTGTAAAAAAAAAAAAAAGAAGAAGAAGATTATTTTATTAGACATGCATTGAGAACCTGCTCCATACCAGTCTTTGTGCCAGATGTAGTAGAATTAAGACTTGGCCTCTGCTCTGAAGTTTACAATCTGAGGTGAGAGTTACATATGAAAGTAACTGTATGATAGCATCTTTAGGATAATCTTTTTTAATTAAACTTCATTAATTTCAGCATAAAAGTCAAAGGCATGGGCTTTATTCTGTGGTGTTGCAAAGAACAAAAGGAAAGTATTTCAGGGAAAAGAAAATGAATATAAAAGTGCTGAAAGTTTAGAAAATTATAGAATTAGGTAAAAGGTAGTTCTTTCACTTTATTTCAAAATAATTTCAAACTTACAGAAAAGTTACAAGAATAATACTAAACTTTTTTTACATCCTTTACACAGGTTCATCAGTTTTTAATATTTTTCCCTCATTCTCTTTACTCATATTATTAAATGTCACTTTATTCCTTTGTAGTGGGAGTATTCACCTCTGTAACTGCAATATAGTTAGCAAATTCAGGAAATTTGACCTTGATCTTTAGAATCTAGATTGCATTTTTTTTTTTTTTTTTTGAGACAGTCTCATTCTGTCACCCTTGGTAGAGTGCTGGGGCGTCTTCATAGCTCAAAGCAATCTCAAACTCTTGGGCTTAAGCAATCCTCCTGCCCCAGCCTCCCGAGTAGCTGGGACAATAGGAGTCTGCTAGATGCCTGGGTAGTTTTTCTATTTTTAGTAGAGAGGGGGTTTCCTTCTTGCTCAGGGCTTATCTCAAACTCCTGGGCTGAAGCAATCCACCCACCTCAGCCTCCCAGTGCTGAGATTACAGGCATGAGCCACCATGCTCTGCCTGCATTTTTTTCTAATTGTCCTCAAAATAGATGAGTTTAGAAAGAGTCATGTAACTTAACATTTGTGATTTAAACTAAATATTGTGTGAAATAAGCCATAGGTCTCAGAAGTTTGCTGACTTGATTTAAAACACCTCAGATGTGAAGTGAACCAATTCTGATTTTTTTGTTGTTGTTTTTGTTTTGGAGACAGAGTCTCACTATGCCCGCCTTGGTAGAGTGCTGTGGCATCACAGCTCACAGCAACCTCTAACTCCTGGACTTAAGCCATTCTCTGACCTCACCCTCCCAAGTAGCTGGAACTACAGGCGCCGGCCATAATGCCCAGCTATTTTTTGTTGCAGTTGTAGTCATTGTTGTTTAGCTGACCCAGGCCGGGTTCGAACCACCTAACCTTAGTATATGTGGCTGGCACCAAGCCCACTTCTGATTTTCAGAGGGCAACACATGGGTAGGCCCAGGTTACCCGAAAACGTATGACATAACTGCTCCCCAGTAGTGAGTTTTGCTCGGGAGAGCCCATTGGTGAGATTCCTTTCAAAAGAGATTGTAAAAAAAAAAAAATAAATAAAAATAAAATAGCCGGGCATTGTGGCGGATACCTGTAGTCCCAGCTACTTGGGAGGCTGAGACAAGAGAATTGCCTAAGCCCAGAAGTTGGAGGTTGCTGTGAGCTATGACACTACGGCACTCTACTGAGGGCAATAGGGTGAGACTCTGTCTCTATAAAAAAAAAAAGAGAGAGAGAGAGATTGTGTATTTTCGATACAGGGATTGTGGACTTCGTTGAGCATCTGTGATTAAGTATAACCAACTTGGCATTGCCAGATCTTCTAAATGCTTATGTTAAGCGACGTTCTTTGGAACTGTGGGACCCATAGGTAGGAGAGGGGTGACTTAGGAACTACATCCTTTTGGGTCTCCCCAAGCATGTGGTCCCTGGAGCGTGGCTGCTACAGCTCGCACTGGGCGTCCTGGGGTGTGGCTGGGCGGAGGTTTCCTTTACCGCCTCGCGGGCCACTGGGACCCGGCGGACGTCATTTCCGGGGTGGTCTGTTGGGAGTTGGTGGCCGCGGTGGGGTCCAAGTACAGGCAGCTTAGGCGAGAGACCCGGGTCTTGTCGACGCCTCTGGAGGCCATGGCTTCCCCGCTGAAGCTAGAACAGGACATGCAGGGGAAAGTAGACTCATTTCGGGCCCGGATTGCACAGGAAGCCGAGGATCTGGTGTCCACCTTCTTCCCTCAGAAGCTTTCAGAGCTGGATAGCCGAGTCCAGGAGCTCCGGCTGCAGGACCTGTCCAGAATCCGTTCAGTGCCAGCCCCGGAGCCCCCTTCCGCCCCAGACACCGCGGGGGATGGGCCCAACAGGGACCCGCCGCCTCTCCAGACCCAGTCCTCAGTCAAGGTGCCGGCACTACCGGGCGGCGAGGGACAGCTGCTGCGGAGCAACCAGCATCTAGTGGAGCTAATTGAGCGGGTCAAACCTGAGATCGAGCTGCTGAGAGAAAAATGCAACACAGTCAGGATGTGGGTACAGCTGCTCATCCCCAAGGTGGAGGATGGCAACAATTTCGGAGTGTCTATTCAGGAGGACACCGTGGACCAGCTGTGGACCGTGGAGAGCACAGCGGCCTCCTATCTACGTCGCTTCTCCACCTACTACAACACCCGGGCCAAGTTGGTATCCAAGATAGTGAAGTACCCCCAAGTGGAAGATTATCGTCGCACTGTAGCGGAGGTGGATGAAAACGAGTACCTGAGTGTGCGCCAGATCCTGCTACACGTGCGGAACCAGTATGCCACCTTGCATGATGTAATTCTTAAAAACATTGAGAAAATCAAGACCCCTCGGAGCACCAACACCGATAATCTGTACTGAGGACCTTCCACTACCCCACTTCCCATCAGGAGTTGGCCGAGCTGTTTAAGCAGCTAGCAGGCTGGTTATTAATGACTATACAGGTGATGAAATGACTGGAAATGTGCGTTACCATTTAGTTAGACTTTCATACAGCTTATCCTCATACTGAATCCTCTTTTGGTGTAATTATAATTTGACTTTCTTTTCTTGGGGAGAATAGGGACAAACCATCTGGTAACGTGTGAAGGTTGACCGAGGAGAAAGGACTGCCATTTTTAAAAGCAGCTTTGTAGATGAATGTTGGCAAAGATTTCTTTATTATGACATTGGTGACATTGAATGGTTTCAGGGGTTACTTAAAAGCTTAAAGAAGTTAAATGAAGCATTTCCTATAGGTTCCTGCTATGTGTTACTTTGTTCAGACCTTAAAAATTCTCCTTTTACACCATAGTCTGTTTTTTGGCAGGGAAGGGAGTTTACGTGTCGAGGTCATTGTATGCCTCCAAGTTTAGCAGATAAAAATAAAACTTGGTTATAACATTTTATTATGGCCTAAGTGTGCTTATCTGAACTTTACTTTTGGATGTGTAGGGTTTTTGTCTCGTCAATTGGACTCATACCCGTGTTGTTTTTCAAATGATGTGTAAGCAAAATGAGAATATGAATAGTGGATTTTAATTCTTCTAAAGAAATGGATGTCCACTTCCATTAGAATGAACAGAAATCTGGGAAAATGGCTTCCTTCATAACTTTCTACCATCTCAGCATCATCCAGTTTCCTTTTACACATAGTTTAGAATTTCTTCTGTGTATTAATTTGTCTCATAAGTCTTTGCTAAATCCATGGAGCTTTAGCTTACATTTACTTTTTCCCCCAGTTGATTTTGTCATCTTTTCCCTTTTTAAGTTATTTTTAATATGCCCTCATTAAAGTTTCCTTCTCGTACAATGAGTCATTCTTTAAATCTAAAAATGCTAAAATGTGACTTTGGATTCTTTTCCTGCCTTATTGAGGGAGAAACCATTGTGTTCTCAACAGTGAACTATACTGTTGGTATTTTAAAATTACAGATTTACCAGATTTTATTTGCAGGTAAGGTAAATTATTTTACTATCTAACCTGCATAGATTTAAAAAAATTATAAATTGGTTTAGTGGACACTTTATTTTCAAAATAAACTCCTAAAAAGTAACAAGATAAGTTTATTCTTTTATTGAACTTCTGAAAAACCTAAGTCTTTCAAATCTGCCTTTAAAGAGCCCTGTAATTCCATTACTTTTGGAGGCTGAGGATGTAATTCCATTACTTTTGGAGGATGATTGCTTTCGGCCAGGAATTCGAGTCCATCCTGAGCAACATAGCAAAACCTCATCTCTACAAAAATTAAGAAAAAGAAAAAAAAATGCTAGTTGGATGTGATAGTGCACACTTGGAGTCCCAACTACTTGAGAGGCTGAGGAAGGAGGGTCGGTTGGAGCTGGGGAGTTCCAGATTACTGCGCTCAAGACAATAACATCAAAATATATTGCCTGATATCTCCCCCACCAACAGGAGTTGTCTTTATTTGCCTTGTAGAGTGTTTTATATGATTTAGAAAAGTGCCAGGAAACCTTTCTCAGTTCATACCACTTGAAAGGCTTTTAATTGCACACAACCATATGGGCTATGTAAGGGAAGAACAAATGTTGCTTAATTTTTCAACTAATATTAATCATCTAAGGTTTAAAACATCTGTTCCACGTATGTAATATAATTATCATCTTGTTCTTTTACTCTTAAACTGGCAAACCCTGTGCCAGATTGAAATTAATCTTCTCTAATCCCAGCCATTCCTTTTACTAAGAAAATATGCATGTCCATTGTATTCTTGGTATTTGCATTTTTCTCCATTTTCCAATATATTATCAAATAAATTGGTGCTGGAATACTTTTATAAAGTCACTACTTCTGCAAAAATTATTCCCTATGTGATTTTTCCCTTTCTTGAGAATGACTGGAAAAGCTTTTATAATAATAAACTCAAGTAAGGAACTGGTGTTAAAACATGGTATTCAATGTAAGTCATTTGTCTATTAATAATGGAGTCTTAAAGCCACTGCTTTATTTCTCTTCAAAAGACAAAAAATTGAGAGTGTGTGGATATTTTGTTTTTAAGAAATGGTTTTTAAAACTTACTTTAGGGCCAGATGCAGTACCTCACACATGTAATCCTACCTCTACTGGGAAGCTGAGATGGAAGGATTGCTTGAGGCCAGTAGTTAAGGACCAGCCTGAGTAAGAGTGAGACTCCATCTTTACAAAAAATAGAAAAATTAGATGGGCGTGGTGGCAGGTGCCTGTGGTCCCAGCTACTTGGGAGCCTAAGGCAGGAGCCTTTGGAGAGAGCCCTGGTGTGAGCTGTATCATGTACTCTAGCTGGAGCAAGAGTGAGACTCCTATCTCAAAAAGGAAAAAATAATTATTTTGGAATTAAATAATTTTAGTTTGAAATTCTTTTTATAATTCACAAAAGCCTAAACTTAATTTTGATTGGAAACTCTGAAATTAGTAGATCTGGTTTTTAGAACTGAGCGAAATGCCTTTCTTTTTCTTGAGACAGAGTCTCACTATGTTGCCCTTGGTAGAGTGCTGTGGCATCACAGCTCACAGCAACCTCCAACTCTTGGGCTCAAGCGATGCTCTTGCCTCGGCCTCCCAAGTAGCTGGGACTACAGGCACCCACCACAATGCCTGGTTACTTTTTGGTTGTAGTTGTCATCATTGTTGTTTGGCAGGCCAGGGCTGGATTCAAACCTGCTAGCTCTGATGTATGTGGCTGGCACCCTAGCCGCTGAGCTACAGGTGCTGAGCCTGAAATGCCTTTCTTAAACTACATAAATGATGGAGAGCCTTAATTTTAAAGTACTTCTTACACCAACTTCTTCTTCTTCTTTTTTTTTTTTTTTTTTTTTTTTTTGTTTTAGAGTCTCACTTGGTCACCTTCAGTAGAGCGCTGTAGCGTCACAGCTCATAGCAACCTCCAGCTCTTGGGCTTAGGCGATTCTCTTGCCTCAGCCTCCCAAATAGCTGGGACAGCAGACGCCCGCCACAACACCTGGCTATTTTTTGCAGTTTGGCTGAGGCTGGGTTTGAAACCACCACCCTGAGTATATGAGGTCGGTGCCCTACTCACTGAGCCATACATGCCACCTCACTTTAAACTTCTTAACTTTTGAGCTTAAGAGTCTGTTTAAATTACTGAATTATTTTTAATTTCTTTTGTTTGTTTTTTTTTTGTTGTTGTTGTTGTTTTTTGAGACAGAGCCTCAAGCTGTCGCCTTAAGTAGAATGCCATGGCGCTACAGCTCATAGCAACCTCTAACTCCTGAGCTTAAGCCATTCTCCTGTCTCTGCCTCCCAAGTAGCTGGGACTACAGGCACCAGCCACCGTGCCTGGCTATTTTTTTGTTGCAGCCATCATTGTTGTTCAGCAGGCCTGGGCTGGATTTGAACCGGCCAGCTCAGGTGTATGTGGCTGGCACCTTAGCCACTTGAGCCACAGGTGCCGAGCCTTTAATTTCTGTTTTGGTTGATAGAGGCAACCTTTATGAGGTTTATACATTTCTATAGAATTCTTACCAAATAGTTAACCATTAATAATTAATTATGTAAGTAATTTAAAATGCTTTTTTTATCTTAATGTTAAGAAAGTTGAAAAAAAAATAAATCCCAGAGTTCTGGGAGACAAAGGTGGGTGAGTCACCTGAGCTCAGGAGTTTGAGACCAACCTGAGCAAGAAGGAGACCCCATCTCTAAAAATAGCCAGGCAATGTGGCAGGCACCTGTAGTCCCAGCTACTTGGGAGGCTGAGGCAAGAGGATCGTTTGAGCCCAAGAGTTTGAGGTTACTGTGAGCTATGACACCACAGCACTCCAGAGGGCAACAAAGTGAAACTACATCTCAAAAAAAATTTTTTTTGGAAGAAGAAATCACTTGTAGCTTATTAGCCCAACAAATTATTGAAATTTGTGTTTCACTTATTTTTTTTATGTTCTAATAAAACTTTATTTACAAAATCAAATGGTGGGCCAGATTTGGTACATGAGCAGTAGATTGCCAACTGCCTTAGAAAATGAAAGGATATTCTTTTTATGCTTGACATATAAAAATTTCCCAATGAACTGTCTATAGATTATTATTGTTTTTTTTACTGATTATACTTGAACAGTTGGTGAAACTTCTAATCCTGATAATTATAATCTCTAGCTTTTGTAGCAGGAAGGCTGTGTTGACCAGTTTCACTTATTTTAAAGGATACATACATGTTTTAAAATCACTACAAGATAGCATATGCATACTTTCGTAAAGGATAAGCATTTATACTTAAATCATAAACACCCATTCATTCTATCTCTTAAGGATTCTTTGTTTGTTTGTTTGGTGGGACAGAGTCTTGCTGTGTTGCCCAGGCTGGAGTGTCATGGCATCATGATAGCTCACTGTAACCTCAAACTCCTGGGCTCAATTGATCCTTCTGCCTTGGCCTTCCAGAATGCTAGGATTATAGGTGTTAGCATCCAAAGATTCTTAATGCTCTGTTCCCTAACTGTGAAAATGATATTTGCCTGAGGCAGGAATTTTGATTAGAATGTGGAAAATAGAGATCAAGTAGTCAGGAGGACATGTCCCCAAATTAGGATTTTACTCTCCTTTTAAATTGGGACTTCAAAATTGCTTTAGCAATATGTCTGTGATCCTTTTATTTTTCAGTGCAATTCCCCTCCCACCCCCCACCCCCCGGAAAAGCATTTAATTACCTCTGTAAAATATGTACAAGAACATGGTCATGTTGTCTTATTCTAATTAAATGAATTGTTCCTGCTTTACATGATTTCGTATGAGTAGGAGGGAATCCTACTTTCTCTGTTAACATTTAAACATTTCTGATTGATGCTATTGTACATTGACATCAAGGCCTTTTAAAGAAAAATTGCCGTTTTTGAAAAAACATTGAAAAAGTCAGTTATAGACACAGTTATAGAAATAGGTGCCGAACCACCTCTGTTTTCTGCATTGGAAAACTATACTTGTAACACACGTAAGTATCTGCCACTTTGAACTGAAATTATCCATAGGAGGCAGGATATATAGAGAAGTTTGATTATTTGTCTTTTCATCAGTAGGTGTTCCATATTAGATGATTATACATTTGTATGTGTTTTTTTTTTTTTTTCTTTGCTTGCTTTATTTTGATGGGTTTCAGGTTTCTAAAGGACAATAGTATAATTTTATCAGTGAATCTTAGTGATCCCAGTCACTCAAATTTAAAATGTTTCACTGGAATGGAATTTAATGAATTCTCTCACATAGGGAATGTCAAGTACTGTTTTTACTTACTGGTTAAAAGCTAGGGGGAACAGATGAATAGGAATGGAATATATAATAAGTAGAATTAGGTTCCTTTCACAATTTGGCCATTTACTTTTAGCTTTTTAAAAATCTGTTACAAAGTTGTGCAGCATTACATTGGAAATATTTGCTTCAAATAATAATTGCTTTTAAAGTATAAACCATTTTGAAATTCTTGAATATATAGTTTCCACTTTAGATTTTTGAGATTTAGAAGTTACATTCAGGTGGCCCCATAACTCAGAGGGCAAGGTGCTGGCCACATACACCCTAGGGTGGTGGGTTCAAACCTGGCCTGGGCCTGCTAAGCAACAATGACAACTGCAACCAAAAAATAGCCGGGTGTTGTGGCAGGTGCCTGTAGTCCCAGTGAGTTGGGAGGCTGAGGCAAGAGAATCGCTTAAGCCTAAGAGTTTGAGATTGCTGTGAGTTGTGATGCCCCATGGCTCTCTACCCAGGGCAACTGCTTGAGACTCTGTCTCAAAAAAAAAAAAATAAATAAAAAAAGAAGAAGAAGAAGAAGTAGTTACATTCACCCCTTATTGTATAGATGAAGACATTTAGACCCAGGGAGTTACATAACATCACACAAGTCATTTGTGACAAAGCAAGGTCTAGAAGCCAGATCATCTTCCATTTCAGGTGAATGCTCTTTTTACTGTACTTTACTTAGTAACTCCTTATTATCAATAAATGAAATTACACTAGAAGAGAATTTTCTCAGAAATATTCAAGCCAGTAGAATTCAACAGATTAACATAATACCCTCTCCAACTAGAATATTTTTAAAATTTAAATAAGTTGAATGTTTCCAAATCAGAATAGACTATAATGTTTTTATTTAAAGATTATGTGTAGAAACCTCAAACATAATCTCTAAATTTATATGTTAAATGTAAATTTGTTCAATAAAAAATGCCCTGTACTAAAGCCCAGGAATGTCAGTACTTCCATTTCCATAGCCATCTGAGGAGAAGTTATTCCATACTCTCGGCAAGGCCATCTGTGTTGAAGGTTGGTGCTGTTAGAGCATTTGAAGATAGATGAAGTGAGGTACAAGAGTCTGTTCATTACCCCTGTAATATATCAATTTAAATGTCCTACTGACTAACTTCCCTACCTTTCAACCTTTGCCACCAAAGAACTATTAAGTGGATTTGTCATGGCTGCTGGTCCTAAATAATCTGCAGAGTGGAAGGGAGAAAGGAAAGAAGCTGTAGTTTTCTCTTAGGGAGGAACTGAAAGGGTTATTTTCCAAAAGAAATTTATCTTCTAGAGCTGCACTGTTCAGTATAGTAGCCACTAGTCTTGAAATATAACTAGTCCTGATTGATTTATGCTCTAAGTATAAAATACATACTAGATTTTGAAGACTTGGTATGAAGAAAAATATTTCAATAATGCTTATGTTGATTACATGGTGAACGATAATACTTTGGATATAGTGGGGTAAATAAAGTAGATTATTAAAAAATTAATCTCAACTTGGTGCCTGTGGCTCAAGTGGCTAAGGCGCCAGCCACATACACCAGAGCTGGCAGGTTCGAATCCAGCCTGGGCCTGCCAAACAATGACAATGACAATCAAAAAATAGTCAGGCATTGTGGTGGGTGCCTGTAGTCCCAACTACTTGGGAGGCTGAGGCAAGAGAATCGCTTAAGCCCAGGAGTTGGAAGTTGCTGTGATCTGTGACACCATGGCACTCTACCCAGGGCAATAGCTTGAAGCTCTGTCTCAAAAAAAAAAAAAAAAAAATTAATCTCACCTGTTTATTTTTACTTTTTATTTTGTGTACCAAAAATTTTGAAGTTACATATGTGGCTTGCATATATGTATCAGTATCTTTCTATTAAACAGCACTGCTGTAGAGCTAAGATTGAGCCAAAGCCTCATAGGATATATTATGGAGAAATGGTATTCCATTAAGTATAACTTTCTTGATTTCTAGTAAATTTTTTATTGATTTGTCAGTTCAATGAAAGCCATTCAGAAACAGGCAAAACTTTATGAGCTAACCTTCCCAGAGTCCAGCTTGGTCTTGGAACTTAGAATGAATGCTTTAAGGAATGCATAGCTAGCATGCCTCACAAGCATGCCTTCTAAATATCTTATCCAGGCTTTTGGTGATAGCCTATAGTAGTATTCTGTGTTGTTAATTCAAGGCTGCTCCACATGCCTAAGAAACAAAATAGGTAGTAGGTTTGACATCTTACTATGAAAATTGAGACATTTACCTAATGTTGTTATCTGGATGAAAGAATATATACCAGGGTGCCTGAAAGTATCTATAGGTAATCAGGCTCTTCCTCAGAGATTAGCACTTCAGTACTCCACTGGATCCCCATGATTCCATTGAATTCCTATAATAACTGATGGGTACAGTTCTTGTTTTGTTTTTATGCACATCCTCACTAAGTTTCTTGAAAAGAGTGAGGGATTTTTATTCACCCTTTTATCCCTTTTGGTGTTTTGCATATAATAAATTCATAAAGTGTTTCAAATTACACTAAATGAAACTAAATTGGGTAAAACTAAAGAAAATTATCTCTCCTTTTTCTTATAAGACATGGTACAACTGAGCATGTATGTGGATAAGTGTACCTAGGAACATGTAACAGTATTGAGAGATGTGTAAATGGCAAGTTAAGTTTCCATACCATTGTCTGGTTTCTAATTAAACATTTTTTCATATCACAATAATATAAATACATTGAAGTATCCAGGCCATTCTCCTTCAGTGATGTCATTAAACCTATTACTTTGCAATAGCTGCAGGTTATTCTAAACATCTGTACTGAATCTTCATGCTGTATAAGCCCATTTGAAATCAACTCTCTCACTCCATTAATAGCTTCTGTAGTTCCTCTATAACTTTTCTAACCAAGAGATAGGGAAAAATAAGTCTAGTATATCTCAATAGTGAAGACTCCTGAAAACTGCTTTTCAAAACTGATTGTCTGTGGTCATGAACATATTTTATTTACTCTTCCAGATTTCTGTATTTAAAAGTTGGTTTCTCAGATACTTAAAAGTTAGACAGTTTGTTAAAATACTTAAAAAGAAATTCCTTTAAGTTTATTCAGTCTTGGTAATAAATACAAAGACAGAACATTCCAGGTAAAAATTGTTTCATAAATTTTAAAAGCTTAAAGTGTAATGAATTTGACACTCCACCCACTAGGTGATTCCTCTGCATCTTGCATTTTGGTGAAATTTTTTCTCAGCTGTTTTTCTACATTTTATGCTGTGGGACAAGCACCGGATTGTTGAACCCATTACTTATGTATCCCGCAGTTTACTCTAATTCTTATATTAGACACCCATTCAGAGCTGACAAATTTGACAGACTATATAGCAAGTTCTTGAAACATGTTTGTTTAATATTGTTGCATTATAACATTGAGGAAAAAAAAATCAAGTTCCAGCTGTGGCCACTGTCTGTGTGCCGTTTGCTCATTCTCCCCATGTCTGGGTTTTCTCTGGTTTCCTCCCACGTTCCAAAGAGGTGCAAGGTAGGTGAATTGGCTTGTCTAAGTGGTCCCGTCTGAGTGAGTGTGAGTGTATGTGTGCATAGTCCTGTGGTGAGGTGGCATCCTGTCCAGGGCTGGTTCCCACCTGGTACTCTAAGCTGCCAGGACAGGCTCCAGCCACCTGCCTCCCTGAACTGATAGAATAAGCCACAAACTGACCAGAGTATTTGTTAGTCATTTCTATTCAATCATGTCTGAATGTTAGAATCTGAAATGAAACGGTCATTAGAGGGGGGGAATCAACTGTTCCTTATCAAGTACTTTGCGAAAGATTTCTCACTCAGGCACTCAAGTATTATGGCTATAAGTGAAACCTGTTACTTGAAAGCAAGTAACTTTTTATAGCATAAAAGCTTTTTATAGCATAAAAAGTCATGCAGATCTTCCACATATTAACACATTTTGTTATAAAAATAAAACATTAATCATACCAAGAAAATCATACTTGTGATAGGTACAAGGTTTCCAAAATTCTGATTTTCACTTGAAATCTTAAATTTCATCATTTGCAACCATATTGTCAAGTGTTGTTTTTGAAATAACAGGCTGGCTTCAATCATTTTCAAAAAGTGCTTAAATGGATACTTATGCCTGAATAATAGTCATTTTAAGGAAAAGTGGTATTTCTTTAGTTAAAGCAGAAACTTAACTATTTTTGTTCCATAGAAAAGGAATTTATTGGAAGGCTATTTGTTCACAGACACTTCATGGAAGCTTATATAATTAGACTCAGAATGCTGGTAGGAACCAGAGGAGGCCACATAGTAAAAAACAGCTATTGTCTAACTCAGAAAATCGGGTTGAGATAGCACACCACTGGACACCCACACAGCTGCTAGCAGGCACTGCTGTCAGGGGCACTTCACCATCACTGCTGTGAATAGTGTAAATCTCTTTGAGTATTCATTTACTAATATCCAAATCTTTGAATTTTAAGAGAATACCTAGTTAGCTAAGCTTAAGTTGCTGGTCTGTGACCTAGTTGCCAGAAAACTGGAAGAGAAATTATGTCTCCACCTGCAGCTTCTGTAATTGGAGGTATTTCCCCATAAAAAAACCATTCAATGGGAATATCTATAAGTATACAAGATGTTTCAAATAACCAAAATCAACAGCTAGTACTATCAAATCTTAAAGATTTGGGGAAACAGTTTTGAAATTTACATGACCAAAATGGAAATTATTTAGTAAGCTCAGAAATATAATCCAAGTCTTGCCTTGACAATATTAAATATTGAGAGTATCAGATTAAAAACTTGGCTTTGATCTTTTCTTCTTCATACCTTTTACTATAAGTTCTTAAATATCTTCCTCTACCATCAGATCTTCTGTGGGCCTCAGAAACCCATGTGGACATTCATGATGGCAGCCTGGTCAAACCATAAGAAAGGAGTGAAGACAGCTCTACTGAACCTAGAAGTAGTAGTGCATTTCTAGAGATGAGATTAGTCTCTCCTCTGGAGCTGGATAGATAGTAGGAGCAGCCAAGATCCTTCAGCAAGGCAAAGGGAAGGACCACAGGCAGGAGACCAGACTGGGTGGAGGCCAGGGGAGGTGCTGTAGGGCACAGCAGAAGCTGAGTGGCTGTGCCAGGCTAGGGAAGGAGATATGGCAATGGCAGAGAGGGCAGAGAAAGGCGTGTGTTGCACAGTGGCTGCACAAATTCTTTAAATAACTACCCCTATGAGAATATTTTTTGTTGTTGTTTTTCAATACTAGGATTTAATTTGATTTTTTAAAGATGCTTCTCTGCCAGAAGACCATTATGAAATTCCCACATAGGAAAAGACCCCTTATCTGTGTAATGCAAATAAAATGGGACTCTTTTGCTTGCCCTCTTTTAGACTGATTTTGGCATGGTGACATATCCAAAGGAAATTTAAATCCAGCACCTTAAAACTTAGATAAGTAATGTAGGCCTTTAATGAGTCTCTTGAAGATATTCCAAAGGGAATATTAAATCAAACCACAAACAAGAAAATGTCCTAAGATGTTTGTCTCTCCCAGTACCCCTTCCCTAACCACAGAGTCACTGTCCCAGTCTGTTTTGTGTCACATGAAAGGCCATAGCTCAGGCTGATCCTCTTCACTCATTTCTTTTTATTGTTCCAACTTCCAGACTTTTTTCCTTTGCTGATAGCTCATACCTTTTAAAATGTAAACCAATTTTAGCAAAAGCAGACAAATATAAAACTAAGAAAGGAATGGGGATAGGGTGGAAGCTTTGAATACTTGAGCTTCATTTTTTCCTATAATCTTTTTAAATGAAAGGAAATTGAATATAAAAATGTCTTGGGTTGAATTCATAGAGATTATCTGTAACAGTTGGCACTCATATTTATAAAAAAGGATTAAACACTAGTGAGATCATGATGGAAAGAGACCAAAACAGTAGGGAGCAAATTATGAAGAACTTTCATTTCTAGGCTAAAGAGTTTGGATCCGTCATGACTTCCTGTTAGCCTTTCTTTTATTCAGCAGTGAGGTTAAGGGGCATAAACCTAGACAGCAAGTATAGATTTCCCATGTCAGTGCCCATACAGGTGTTACTTGTTACATTTCCTCAAGGACTTCCCTTACCTCAAACTTTGCAGTCCTTTTAAAAAAATAATTACTGAATTCTTATGTAATAGTGCTTTCTACAAGCCAGTCACCGTTCCAAGGGCTGTAAAATATTAGCTTGTTTAATCTTTACAAACTATCCATGCAATAAGTATTGTTACTGTCCCCATTTTACTAATGAGAAAACAAGGACACAGCTTAAGGAACTTTCTGTAGATCCTGCAGCTAGAAACTAGGTGGTAGAGGCAGAATTGAAAGCCAGATAGTCTCATTCTAGAGTCCATGTTCTTAATCTCTGTCTATGCCAGTGGTTCTCAACCTGTTGGTCACGACCCCTTTGTAACAATGAAAATGCATCACGGCATTAGGAAGTTTGAGAACCACTGGTCTATGCCATGCTGGCTGGTGTTTGTGAAAGCAGAGTCCTGGAACTGTATGCGTCAGAATTACCAGGGCTACTTTTTAAAAGTGCAGAATTTTGTCCCACCTCATACTCAGTGTATCAGAATTGTTTTGGGGGGGTGGAGGGAAATGCAAGTATTTATACTATTATAAAATCTTGCAGATGATGCTGATATGTATCCTTTAAGAACTTCTGTTTTAGAAGGAACTTCTGTTTACTTCTGATCCCAGCTTCCTCTGACTATAAATGCTTTCTGAAAGATACCTGGTCAGTACAGAATTTGAATGAATGCTATTATGGCTAGTTTTCCTTTTAAACCATTACCATTTGAAATTTAGATAAAAGTGTTGTCCTTTCTAGCTTTCTAGAATAGTACTTGACCAAACAATTAAAAATTTCATTTCCTACAAATGCATTATATCTCAGAAATGCCCTTTAAAACCAAATGGAAGCTGAGAACTTGCTATTCTATTTATGATGAGAATGAAGAAAACTGTACTAGTTTCTGGAAAGTACATTCTATGTATTATGAAAAGGGAACCCTTCTTTGTAATGGAACAGATCTATATAGTATCATATTTCTGTCCTTAAACAGGATTGCAGCTGGCATAAAGCTCAGCTTCCAATGTGAACAAGTACTCAGTTTGGTTATTTTGCTAATGCAAATCCTAAGACAAAATTTTTCCTCTATAGTAGGTTAATCAGATTATTGCAGATTATTATGGTTAAAATTTTAAGACCATTAAAAAATTTTTAAGGGCCATACTTTTTTTTTCACTTTGTGGTTTGCCTTGTCAAGACCAATCTTTCCTCAACTATACTTAGGGACACTTTACAGTCTTCCCTATTTTTTTTAATGTGAAAGCAAGATCAGAATTGCTTTGGAAAGTAGGAGATCAAGATCTGTAGTGAAGACAGGGGGAATATCCAGATACTGAGAATCTTGCAAGGAGATATACCTTTAGAAATACAAATGAAGTGAGACCCCTGCTTTCCTTCCTTTCCAGAAATTTGTAGAATCAGTGATAGGAAAGAGTCAGCTAGAATATCTTCCTATATTCCCTTCCCACCCTGCCAGGCCGCTTATACACACATGGGACATTTGAAACTACTCAGAAACTCTACTTAGAATTAAAAAAAAAAAAAATTGGGGGCCGTGGTATCAACCCAACGTTTCCCCACTTCTGTCCAACAAAAATTACTTCTCTTAGAAATTTGTGTTTAACTTTTTTCTTGAAGAATTGTTTCCTAATATCTCTTTTCTCAGGAAAATTGTTGATTCGTTTGCTGTACACACATACCCTCCTTCCTGCCCCCGTGTGGTTTGCTTTGGTAATATATGTGAAGGATGTAATTTAATCTTCAGGAAATTCACTTCCTATCTGTAATCCTGAGTAAAGTGAATTTTCTAAAATGAAACATTCTATAAACATTTTGTCTGACAAACTTTCAAATGGTTAAACTCTTTATTTTGTACTTATTATTTTTCCTTAATAAGACCCTTTTTTTTTGGATTGCTACACTGTTGAGACTCATCAGATGATAACTGATAACAAGTTTCAGGGTTCCTCCCTTATTATCCTAATATCCACACTCTACCCAGTCTTTGAAAGAGCTGACAACATTGTGAACTTTGACCAACTTTAGTAATTGAATGTAATATACAGTACAGGGTCAAAGACTTCCTAGTCCTATCCCTGTTCAATATTTTGTCTAAGAGTTTTCTATAGGGAAAACACTCCTGACCTGATTTAAAAATGCTTTCCCTGAAACTCACAAAAGAGAAGATTTAGAAACTACTATCTTATCCTTCAGAAAGTATTTATAAGAGACCATTTGACCAGGAAACTAAAAATTAATTCTTTTTTTTTTTAAGAAGAGAAGCATAGACTTTAATCAGTTGAGTCATATTTTTACTAGGTTTTATAATCGCCTAATTTAAAAAAAAAAAAAAGAGAGAGAAGCATAAATAAATCTTAGGTTTAACCTTACGACATTGCTGATATTTGACCCACAAAAATGCCAATTTTGTATGGCCTAACCTAACACTTTTTGTGTGTGAATAAAAGAGGAGGCAAAGGTAGTTGGGCAGGTTTGGAGGGCATCTCACAGTTTGATATGAAAACCATATCTTAAAGCAACCTGGAGTTTGTACTTATTAAAATTCAAACTCATTTTTTATCTGGTGACCTTGCCAGCATTATCAGGTTTGTTTAAAGTGTCCAAATTATCCTCTTGTCAAAATGTAAACCTTGACTCACTCTTGGGCCATCTGTTATACACTAATAGTTTTGATTTATCCTTCCTCTGGCTGACATGCATACTAATGGTGCAGATGCAAGCTTTAATTACCTTTTATTGGTCTGTAGTTTTATTGCATACATTAGTGGCACAAATACTGCATTCATATTAGCTATTTATGTTAACTGTTTCTAGTTTTGAGATGAGTAATATGCTTTGCTTATGTTTTTACTATGATGAGAAGCCCTGCATCATAGACATTTTTAATACTCTAAATGATTCCATTTTACTTAATTTTACTACCTCTGATTTTTTTTTTTTCTTTTTGCAATTTTTTATGTTGAGGATATGTCACTTAGAGTGTGTGTATGTTAATGATTTCAAATTCCCTAATTGCTATTGCGTTAGTGTGAATGAAGACATTTGGTTTCCAATCAACAATTAACTTTAAGAAAACTTTAATTCCAAGTATTCTGGAAAAAAAAAAACAAATACCTTTGAAAGGCATACTCTAATTGCTGCTTTAACCCTCTTATTTTTGATACTTGATATGCCTTTCAATTGGTTAGACAGCTTGAAAGACTGTTAATAAGGTAAATTAGGTAGAGTGATAAGAAAACAAAAGCTCTCTGTGACAAGACCATAGGGTAGAGAAAATTGAATACAAAGCTATTTTTAAAATAAAGATAGCTACTATTTTCATTTTTGATCTGGTTTAACAGTCTTCTGTGTTGGAAAACCAGCCTCATCTCTGGAATCCAATGGATATGAGCCAAATATAAAATGTTAAGAAGTCATTGTTGTTAATATTGGCCTGCTATGCAAAACTTTTTGCCTAGTGGACGTCCATGTTGATCCATGTGATAGCTACTCAGTGTCACAGTACTGCCTATTACAGGCTGAGTTTCCTTCATTCCTAGGCGGACATCATAATAGAAATACATTCCTTTCTATCCAAGATAAAAGGTCTCAGCCTTGAGCCAGAATTTCCTAGTATGGTAGAAGCCGTTTTATCTACAGTTGCATAATGGGGACTACTAGATAGTCTATTAATTAACATAGAATGAAGCAGGGGATCATTTTTCCTTTTCTTTTCTCCCCCAGGGGAGCATTTTAAAATGTATGTATATATGTCAGTCTTTATTTCATATAATTATTTAAATGTGTATTCATTTACCAGTTATTTATGTAAGGCCAATGACTTTTCTTTGAGTTCAAATCCACTGTTTAGTTCCATGTTGCCTTTTTTGTATAGCCTATAATCATGATTTCCAGTATTGGTTAGAGTTACTTTAAATTAGAAGAGCCTGGCACAGTGGCTCACTCCTATAATCACAGCACTCTGGGAGGCCGAAGTGGGCAGACTGAGCTCACCAGTTCAAGACCAGCCTGAACCAGAGAGAGACCCATCTCTAAAAATAGCTGGGCGTTGTGGCAGGCACCTGTAGTCCCAGCTGCTCAGGAGGCTGAGGCAAGAGAATCGCTTGAGCCCAAGAGTTTGAGGTTGCTGTGAGCTGTGATGCCATGGCATTCTACCAAGGGTGACAAAGTGAGCCTCTGTCTCAAAAAAAAAAAAAAAAAAAAAATTAGAATGAGAATTTTAAGATATTTGTTAAGTAATCTGAGTACAGACTATTATGATTTTTATGGTTATTTTGCAATGAGATCATTTTTTAACTTAATCTTTTTTTTTTCGAGTCTTGCTCTCTTTGCACACTGTATTTTACCAGTTTATATAATACAGTAGAACCTCTGTCAGTTGACAGCCCAAGGGACTATAACAAACTGGATAACCCACAGAGGTAGGCAACATAAGAAGCTCGGCCTGCTGTACTGATAATGGACATGTGGTGCATGTCTAGTCTGTGAAAATTATGTCAACTTAAAGAGCTGGTCAACTGTGAAGTTCTCTTGTATTTTATTAAATTACACAATTACGCTGACAAATAGGCAAAAGTAGTCTTGGGGGAAAAAAAAAAACGCACAACTCAACTAGTTCTGAATATTGAGTGTGCTATGGGCACCAATCAGTGAGTTTTAATCTAGTAAATCAGTTTCTACTCTACATGGATAGAATCAAAATTTGATAACTAACTTAAATCTAAATTTTATTGTGAATTACTACATTTATCTCTATGGCAGCATCTTCTCTTTTCTTTCTTTTCTTTTTGAGATAGAGTCTCACTCTGTTACCCAAGCTGGACTCAGATTCCTGAGCTAAAGCAAACCTCCTGCTTCTCCCACTTCAGCCTCCACGCAGGATCCTTTTTATTTATTTATTTTTTTTTAGTAGTTTCATTTTTGTTGTAGTTGTATTATTTTAGCTGACTAGTAGGAAGGAAAGTATTTCATTGAACTTCATCAAATTGTACCTCCAGGATTGAATTTCCTCCACTAGTTCATTAATAAGTATTTAGGTAAAATGGTGGGGTGTGTGTATGCTGGGTGAGTATATCAGGAAGTCTACATAATAAGTACAATTTTCCTGCGCTGTTAAAAAATAACAAGGCTGGCTTGGCACCCGTAGCTCAGTAGTTAGTGCTCTGGCCACATACACCAGGGCTGGAGGATTTGAACCTGGCCCGGGCCTGCAAAACAACAACTACAGCAGAAAAATAGCCAGGCCTTATGATGGGCGCCTGTAGTCCCCGCTACTTGGGAGGGTAGCTCTCTCTCTCTCATATATATATGTTCCCCAAATCTTAATTATAGCTTCTGGATCATCAGGATCCTTATCTCCTTCTGTCTTGTTGCTCTATCATCTTCAACTTGCAGCTTCTACTTCATGGCCCAAAGATAGCTACTTCAGCTCCAGCAGTCCTGTCTGCCTTCTAGTTAGCAAGAGGGAAAACAGGGAAGGAGGCGGCAACTGTCACCATTACCATCTTGAGGAAGGTGCGTGGTACATTCCTCCATGCCCATTAACCAGAATATGCACTCTCACTTGGTTGCAAAAGAGGCTGGGGGATGTAGTCTCTATTACTCATGGCTTTGTGCCCAATTAAATAATTACAGGTCCTGTTTCTATTCTAAGTATTATGGAAGGAGAGCATATACTATGAACAAATGGCTGTTTTTGGCACAATCACATTGTTTTCCATACAAAATAAAAACTTAGATTTATATTCTTTAAAAGAAAATACTGTCCACAATACAATACTGAATACATGGCAAAGCATTTTTTTCAGTAAAATTTTTTTCTTTAATTAATGGTAAGAAGTCAGTAAATATTTCTTGATTGATTAACTAAAGCACCTTTGTTTCTAAAAATGCAACTAACAGGATTAATGATCTAAGAAAGAGAGAGGTGAACATAGAGAAAAAGATGATTCAAAATTCATTGTTGTGAGGTTCAATGAACATTTATTTTTGAGGAGATGAAGATAAATGTTAAATGAAGTAACTAAACTGTTGCAAACATATATTCAATATATATATAAATTATTTTTAGTCTAATATAAGCACTATTAAAGTTTGTAGCATACCACCTTTGGTTCCCTACAGACTTATCTTTGGGCCTCTTAGTAAGCAAGCACTTTAAGTTGTAGTCTAATTAAAGACAAGACAAGTCAACTGTCATAATTTGTATGCATACAACAAATGGCTCTTGGGCAGTGTTTGTGGCTCAAAGGAGTAGGGCACCGGCCCCATATGCCGGAGGTGGCGGGTTCAAACCCAGCCCCAGCCAAAAACTGCAAAAAAAAAAAAAAAAAAAAAAAAGAAAGAAAGAAATTACTCTTCTTTTTCATAACCAATGATGTGGCTTTTGGCTTTTAGTTTCAAAAATAACTACTTTGTTTGAAATTTATTGTAGAGAAAACGTAGAAGACATTATGTTCAGAAACCATGTTTAAAAACAACAATTAATATGGCATCTAGATCTTAGCAGGAAGCTCAGAATTAAGTCTGATTCTGACCTTAACCCATGACCAGTTGAATCTGAGTATGTTTATTTTTACAATAGCTTTAATTTTGGGCTTGCAAGTTTTTGGTTTGTTTTTGCATTTGATTTAGAGACCCCAAAACAGTATTTTAATTATAGGAATTAAGCTATTTATAATTTTCATGGCATGAACATCAGCAAACTTTGTTTTTCCTTGGTTATAATGTTATCTTACTCTCAGAATTGTGTGATCTTTGTGTCTAACAATGCACTTTAAAAAAATAAAACAAAAACAAACAAAACTCCTGTGCCACAATGCTGGAATTCTAACAGAATGTTATTCATCTTCCCTCCCCTCCCTGATTTTTAAAAACATGTTCTCATGGAAATGTTGCCTTGAATTACACAAAGCACAAGCAGTTACTGGAAATGTTTTCTACACGGTTCTGTTCATATGTATTAATTTCAACTTGTTTTCCACATTTAAGATATTTTCTTAGCTTTGCTGATAATTCCATTTCTTAATCATGTTGACTTCCAGCTAAGTTGTATCGAATTTTTATCGCTTGCAGCTATATCAAATCCTACTTTTTGATAGGTCCTTTCATATAGCAAGTTTGATGAAGGAATGATGAAACAATGAACAGAGGAACAAGAAAAAAAGGAAAATCGGTTAAACGTACATTCAGTTTTATCTCCAGTTTAAATGGAGATGCTAAGTTACTTTTTTTTTTCTTTTTTTCCTGTGACAATTTTTTTTTTTTTTTTTTTTGCAAACATAAAACAAAGTTTATTGAGGAAGAGAATGGTAGGTTTACAGACTGAGAGCAATATACAGGTTTACAGAGCAACATATATTCACCATGGACAAGTAATGGATCTCCATTGTCATGATAAAGAAAAGGGCTCCAGGACAATTCTTAGGTTTTTGCTGGGAAAAAGAGGAGCTATTGAAAATAGTAGGTAATATCATAAGTCATTTATAATCAGCTTTGGAATACCTAAAGATATACAGAGGGTGCCAAAAGAATGTTTACATATCTTAAGAAAGGAAAAAACTATATTAAAATTGTAATACTCTATACGTGTATATACCAGTATACCATAAAAGATGGTTTCTTTTTTTTTTTTTTTTTTTTCCTACAGTTTTTGACAGGGGCTGGGTTTGAACCCACCACCTCTGGCATATGGGGCCGGCGCCCTACTCCATTTAGCCACAAGGCGCACAAAAGATGAATATAAGTCATGTTGAGCTCCCTTGTAATTACAGAAGTCAGATGTGACTTGAGTATTATGAATTCAATATAGTACTTTCCTTTCTTAAAATGTGTGTAAATTTTTTTGACATTGTTTGTATATACATTTTTCAAAATGGTTACACTTCCCCTTTCCTGAAGGCAGGCTCCTCTTGGCTCACTCTTAATTTTATGAATAGTGTGGCTTGAAACCAGAAACTTAAGATAACCTTAGTCACTCACAGATCATCAAAAGTTGGCTATATTGTATTTAGAACTATATTATTGTTCCAGATACAATATAGTCCTAAATATTAGTTCTTCTACTGAAATATATCCTTTTTAAGGGCAAAAATGGCACATTGTCTCTTGCATGTACCTGTTGCTTACAAATAAATGTTTAATGCTGTGGCTTCTTCAGAAGCAGACAGAAGAGAAGGTTAAGTGGGCAAGTCTTGAGGCCCTGGTCCTGCTTCAAAATCTCTCTTTTATATGTCAATAGTTTGGGATAAGAATTTTGTTGTGGGCAAAAAATTCCTCTTCTTTAAAAAAAAAAAAAAAAAGTTTAAAAATGACTTTTTAGTGGACAGATAAATTGAGTATTTTTGACATTATCTAATTAGCCATTGTCTTTTTACCAGACTGGAAACAGACCCAGAAAGTTATATATGTAGTCTTCTGGTCTACATTAATGAATGATTGAATAATTCTCAGCCAAGTTCAAATAAAAACTGTCATTTTTCATGATCTCAGCGAAATGTTCTTCTTAGAAATCCTGAATTTGGCCTATTCAGGACTCAACTAGTTATTATATATAACAGATTATTCTTTGTTAATTATAGGATCACCTGCTGTTACCAGCTACTACCCATAACAAGACCACAAGACCAAAAATGTCAATTGTATTACCAGCGATAAACATAAATGGTAAGTTGAAATTTTGGTTTATGAACAACATGAGATTCCTTTGTTTAACCAAAATTCTCTGGATTAATTAAAAGCCATTTAAAATGTTCAATTGGGTATGCATGCATTATTTCTGAAACATTTTCCTACTGTTTTCACAAAAATATTATTTTTAAATTCCATTATTCTCTTTTTAAAAATTGCTGTATTTTTTAAAAGACAAAAATAATTTTTATTTACAAAATTGGAAAAGCTAACATTTTTATATTTCTATTTTTGGAGACAGAGTCCCATTATGTCACCCTCAGTGGAGTGCTATGGTGTCACAGCTCACAGCAACCTCAAACTCTTGGGCTTAAGTGATTCTCTTGCCTCAGCCTCCCACGTAGCTGCGACTACAGCTGTCCACCCACAATGCCCGGCTATTTTTGTGTTGTTGTTTAGTAGGCCCTGGCTGGGTTCGAACCTACCAGCCTCAGCGCATGTGGCTGGTGCTGTATTCACTGTGCTATGGCGCCAAGCCAAAAGCTAGCATCTTGACTGCTTTGCAGACTTGCCTTCTGGGGCCTTTCAAGTCATAAATGTAGTGTAAGTCCCTGCTGTGTTCTAACAGTGAATTTGTAAATTCAGGTTTGGGAGCTTTGGAAATTAAAGCAATCTCCTGTGTTACCTAAATGTTAATAGGATCCTGGACCAAACTACAGAAATCAAATTATGTTTAATCCATAATATACAAGGCTTTGATTTGATAGTATTACTATTGCATTTTGTTTTACTACACATACTGTGCATTAAACAAAATGCAAATAATACTGAAATCCAAAGATGTTAAGGCATAGTGTACCTGCTTGTAGTCTAGAGGGAAAAATAAGACAAGCACAGAAATAACTGTACTCCAAAGAGAGAATTCCATAAGTAATATACAAAGTACTAAAGAAATTTAGTGAAGGAGAGATTGCTTCCAACTGTCACGGTTCTTCATGGAGAAAGAATAACTCCCAATACCATCTGTGTATTATAAACAAGTACAGTGCCTAATATTGACGAATTGCTTTCTTTGGCACTTCGTATTAGGCCTACTGAAAATAAGAGAGTAGGCCGTCTTTCTCAAATCCATTTCTCTGCCATAATGGATCTACCAGTGAATTTTCTGTCTAGTGTTAAAAATTTACATAAGAAAAATGAAAATGAAGAACTCTTTAAATTAATCTACAGCTGAAACAGTCTACATTCTGATTAACGATCATAATTAAATTTTCAAATACAGTTGTAAAACAAACAACGGATTTTTAGGGGGATTATAGATAAATTCCAATAAAATTTAGTCTTTAGGGGACAAATATTATTCATTGTATATTTTAAGACCATAGTGGACTCCAGAATTTCATGAACCTATGTACAGATAGCTTATTAGAAATGCTTAGGAGGCAACTTTATAGACATATAATTTTTTGTGTGTTAAATCATTAGAAAATTATAATAATTACTTAGTTTTACAAAGATATTCAGAACAAATTTAAGAAAAGAAACTATAATATTGGGAAGAATATTTCTTTCTTCAGTAAAGGCGCACCTCTCAAGGGATTAATGGAATACATACATACTACCACCAGAATAAGGACAATATATTCCAAAGTGTAATTTATAACTCTTTAAGAAATACAAGTATATTTAAGAAATCTCATTTATTTTCATCTGATAGGTTCCTCTGCTTGAACTATAGTGGATTTAACTTTGGTCAGCTCATAGGCTATTTTCTAAACTTCATCAAGGCAGAATTCATTTAATTTTGTTTTCCTGATACTGAGTTCTTATGCAAGAGAATGCCTGGTTCTATTTTATAACAGTGGGCTATCCATTGACATTAAGCCAAAAACAATAAGATGCTGTTCAACTATGTTTATCTTGGCCAGGTGACTAATTTTTAAAGATGACCCTTTCATGGATTTGGAAAGTTCAATCACTAGAACATCACTGTAGTTTTAATCTATTTCAGATTCTTTTTAAATAGTCTTTAAATTGTTTCATTTATAGGATACAGTAAACTATTAGAAAAATTAAGGTTCAAATTAAGAAATGTTGATTGCTAATGGATGCATGTTACATGTATCAAGTACTCTGCTATACCCGAGCCTCTTTGAACAATTCCTTCACTTCTTTTCTCTAACTGAGGGTATTTCCCAAATTAGAGCCTGATTTTTCTTTCCTACCTTGGGTATGTCAGAGCCTACAGGAGGCTGGGTGGTACCTTGTTCCCCACTACAACTTCCATATTCTTTTTCCTCCTTTCTTTTTCAGTCCCTCTAACATCTTTCAAGTATACACATCAGATTTTACTCCTCTTATCCTTCTTTGTTCCTGTCATCTGCCCCCTCCCCCTTCACTAATGACTCTCCATTTATCTCTCTGTTATCTGTCTGTATAACTTCAACAGCCACATAAGGGATTTATCCAGGACCCTAACCTTTTTTGATCCAATCATTTCAGCCTCCCATCTTGATCTTACCATCATCGGTAATGGCACTTCCTTTGAAATCTCCTTTACAAACATCCCATTCTCTGTTACTTAGTGTCTTTACTATTCACACTTGCCTCACAGATCTCCCTACCACTGTTCTCTGTGTCTGTCACCTGGCCATTCTCTCCTCCTTACCCAGCCTGGATTCCATGGCTACATTGTCAGCACTCTATTGTGAACACACTCTGGCTTTTTTCTTAAGTCCCACTTGCCTGGAATAATCTCACCCTAGTTAAACCCACTCTCTTCTGTATGTCTGTTCACAAACAGCTGAAACTTGCTTGAAAGTATTGTCCAGTCAGGACAAATAGATTCACTTCAGATTTATAACCATTAATCTCAAAGAGGTATTCACTGCCACCTGTCATTGGTAGCAAATTCACTTTCTCTCTCTCTGAAACAAGAATTTCTCACCTTCTCTTTTCAAAACTCACACATCCCCTCTCCTCACGCTCTCAGCTGATGAACTCACCAAATGCTGCATTGAGAAAATAGATGTGATCATAAAAGAGCTGTCTCATGTTTCCACTACCGCCAGCCCAGCTGCATTGACGCCCACAAACCCTGCCTTCCCACTTGTTGCCTTCCATTAGGTTCTAAATCCCAGCTTTGCCACTGACTAGATTCTTACCACTGGGCAACTTAATTATATTTTCCATACCTCTGTTTTCTCATCTGTAAAAGAAAATATAAGTAATACCTCAACTTCCTCTTAGAGTTGGTGTGAAAATTAAATGAGTAAAAATGCTTTAAATGGTTTCTGGCTATTTTCTGAGTAGCTACTGTGTTACCACAATTGTCATTGTTATCACCATCATCTAAGGTGATTCCTTCCTTTTTGAACCTAAATTCTAGCACCTCACAATGCTCAAAGACTTTACTTCTGCATTTATACCCTTTCTCTACTATAATATATTAACAATTTCTTTTTCTCTAAATTAGATCTTTCCCATCAGCATACAAAATGTCTTAATATTACCTTTGATGCAGGGAGGCTATCTTGACTCCACGTGCTATTTTTCTGCTGCCCTTCATACCAAGATTCTCTCTTTTTTTCTTTTTAATTTATTTTTATTGTTAAATCATAGCTGTGTACATTAGTACACATAGTACATAGCTATGATCAAGGGGTACAATGTGCGGGTTTCATATACAATCTGAAATATTTTCATAAAACTGTTCAACGTAGCCTTCATGGCATTTTCTTAGTTACTGTATGTAGACATTTGTATTCTGCATTTAGTAAGTTTTGCCTGTACCCATTCTAAGATGCACTGTAGGTCATTTTAAATGCGACATAGATAAGAAGTCATGGAGCTGGTGCAGATACACTGATCAGAAAGCAGCACAGCCAGTCCTCTTTCACTGCCTCCCTATTCCTGATTGATTTCTGGAGGAAGCAACTGACCAGAAATAAGAAGGGACTTACTCAAGTGCTAGTGGATTTTCAGACAACTTTATTTTTGGAGCTGTAGCTAAGCAGACCCAAATCCGTTCCTTTTGGTCATTGTTTGACTCGGAGAAAAGGACTGTGAGGCAAGGCCCATGGCGCCCTCACAGAATGGCTCACCCTTTCCTCGCTCCAGAGCTAGAGCCAGGAGGGGTGAGTAGGACGACAGCCAGACCCCAGCACCTGCTGCCTCTGCAGTAGGACGCAGCATCGCACCTGCATTCCCCACCACGGATGGGCCTGGTGTGTAGCCATGGTCTGCCAAGGTGGCCTTCCCACCAGTTTTGGCACATCCCTGGGCCTGCAGGCTGTCCGTCAGGCCAGGACAGCTCTGACAGCACTGGCTGTGGCTTCCTGGGCACACTCTGGTCTGTTCCAGGTGGCCACTTCTGCTCTCCTGTGGCTCCCCACAGACTTGGTGCACACCAGAGGACATCAGCTGACCCTGGCAGAGTGAGAGACACTCATAAATAGCATCAAGGAGCAAAAAAGAAGGGAATCAAGTAAAAGGGGTAAACGTGTGTGAAAGTTTCCTCAAGCGCACCTGCCTGCTTATACAGCAGCAGTATGTATACACAATTGCATTTGCTACTTGAGTGCATGTGTATGTGTGTGGTTCCAGGGCAACCCTTACTTCCATCATTCACCCCCATATGCCAGTAAACCCCTGGTTTCTTATACTCCAAAAGGGCAGAAATTCTTGGCTGTTTTTATTTTTCCACAGTTGTTTTCCAAGTGTGTATACTCGTATTTGGCACACAAAAAACCATGTAGTTTTGAACTATTAAATACACCTAGAAATGTCTGTAGATTCCATTTGCATATTATAAGAGCATTCTGTACTCTTTTAATACTTACCAATAGGTTCTTCAAGAAAATTATAATGGAAGTGTTCTTGGCAGGAATCTTCCTCTAATTTTTGAATAAGGTCATGCAAAACCTTTCACCCTTAATTACGATGTCTTGTGAGGGTTAATTAAGTAAACTTTTATTGAACTGTAAATTAAATTTAAAAAATAGTGCAATTTAAAAGTGTACAGTTGGATTAATTTTTGAAAGGTAGACATACCAATACAATCAGAACTCAGACTGGAAAACATTATTACACATGTAAAAATAATTTTTATATTGATCTCACAGCAGCAGCTTGCTAATTCTTTTATTACCTGTAATATATATATACATATACGTATACACATATGTATATATATATTACAGGTAATAAAAAAAATATATATATATAGGTTTAAACAAAGACAACTATAATTATATGTCAGTTGCCTTCCTTTCCAAATCTTACCATCTAATTATTTTCTGGTCTTATTTCACTAACTCAGATCTACTTATAATATTAAATTGAAAAATTGTTAGAAACATTTTCGGGGGTCTCAGGAACAAGGCAAGATCCTTCCACTAGCATTTCACCATAAAGAAGGATTTCTGATGTGGTCTCTTGGAAGGTACTGTTTGTAGAGTTAATGTTGCTCTTTTTGATTCCACTTTGCTAAGACTTTTTGAAATTGGAAGCCAATGCCCAATATTTTAACCCTTTTTTTGGTCATGTGTTGCAGTACTTCACAATGATCAAGTGGGATTTTCCCCTAAAATTTATATAGTTTCTCTCTTTCATTTTGTTAATTGAACTGTACAGTTATCTTTTATAACACATAACTAGATTTAATTTTGCAAAAATAAAATTGAAGCATTTGTCGTTTAAGATTATGATAAAAAATGTTAATATTGTTTTAGCATTGAAAACAATTGTTTAAATGCATAAGATAATATGGGACTTAATCTCAGTTTTCTATTTATTTTCCGTAGGCAAGAAACATAACCTTGTAGGTCACTATTTTCTTATCTATGATATTGGGATAATAACAGTATCAAATATGTAGGGTCATTGTGAAATAATGGTGATGATGATGATAATAGTGTTAGGAACATTATGTTTACTGAGTGTCAACCAAACTCTAGGAACTAGTGCTTCACCTGTATCAATTAATCTAATCCTTAAACAATTCTCTGAGAAGGTCTTATTATTATTTGCATTTTACAAATGAGCAAATGAGCATGAAGCACTTAAGATGATTAAGTCACCAGGAAGTGGTGAGAGTAATACAAGAGAGACACAGCACATGACCATAATTATTTAAGTGCTTGGTATGTTACAGTTAGTGTGAACAAATCTTTATGTCCCAGGAAGCCTGAAAAAAGTAAAAAAGAGGAGGAGAATGACTTTCAAAGCACTTGAGTCCATTTTGTGTTTGGAAAATAGAGTCACTGAAACATGTATGCACAAATGCAAGCACCAGCATGCTTCTGGGTTGTTAGGAAGCTTCTGTGTCCTGGGTAGAGAAGGCTCAGTCACAGCACGAATCTCGTTGGGAAAGAGTATTTCTATATAGCCAGTCATAAGACGGACTTACAATAGAACCAGTTACACCTCACCCTAAGAAAACACAGCAACAACAACGTGAGCCATTCTCGCTGGAGTTCCGTCATATCTCCATGTGGTTTTGATTTGCATTTCCCTGATGATTAGAGACAACAGCACTTGTTCATGTGCTTGCTGGCCACTGGCCTATCTTTGTATGAAAAGTTTCAGTTCCTGTCTCTTGCTCATTTTTCAGTGGTGTTGTTTGATCTTTTCTTGTTGACATACTTGAGTTCTTCGTAGATTCTGTTTATCCTTCCTTTGTGAGATGTGCAGCGCAAACATCCTCTCTCATTCTGCAGGTTATTTGGTTTATTGATTGTATTTCCGGCTGTGTAAAAACTTTTTAACTTGATCAGGTATCATTTATTTGTTGTTTTGATTGCTAATGGGTCTTCTTCATAAATTCCTTCCCTAGGCCGATAACTTTAAGGGTTTTTTTTCCATACTTCTTTCTAGAATTTTTATAGTTTCATGTCTTAGGTTTAAATAGTTTCCCACCCAATGGGTAAATGGCATGGAAAATTGCACAGTTTTTTGAGCAAAGATACACCTATAACTCTGGCTTTATCTACACAAAAACAAACTATATAACCAAATCATATGGACCCCTATTAATCATCTGAACATAAAAACAAAAAAAATTGAGAACGTTTGATAATGTTTCAGGATCTATGAAAATATACCCATATATCATTCTTAAATTGTTTTAAGAATAAGCTTTATGAGTATTCTTTTTGATATGCATGCCCTAATTAATTAAATTATATTTTAATTTAAAAATATTTCAAAATAGTTTGATTTCATTAAAATGTGAAGTTCAAACCCAAACCAGACTTAGAAGTCCCCTGTGGTCAGCCTCGCACTGGTGCTCACACTCACCCCGAGGCTTGCTCCACTACCAGGTCGGGCATTCCCGGGGGTGTCCCTGCCGGCTGTGACACCACCATATCGGGGTCCAGAATAAAAATCTCATCTTGGGAAATTTCCATCACGAAGTGCAAATGTTCCTAGAGAAGAAAATAAATTCACCAGATGATTGATAGGATGCTCGAATCTATCATCTAAACAATAACAAGACAAGGCACTCTGGGTCTCCAGGAGAAGAAACGTCTGTGACCAGGCAAATGACCACAGCATGTTGTCAGAAGCCTGATCAATGGACATTCCTCCCTGAAGCAAAAGCAGTGGGTGAGAGGGAGAGATGAACACCCTTGGTTCAGGATTCCCAGTTAACCAAAATCTTAATTAGATATGACCAGAAAATGGCCTCATCTCTTTTCCTATCCAGCTGCTTCCATCAAAGTGACATCCCACATGCCACTTGGTCCAGTAAGAGGTTTGATAGCCTGATTTCTGCCCCCAGCATCTGATTACAGGTAAGTACATGTTAACAACTGGTTTTATCACTGGGTTCAAAATGGTGTCTTTTTTTCCAGAAGAATTCAGAGAGTGACAGGATTTGCTAAACTTGGGGAAAAGATTATTTTTTTCTCTCTCTCTCATTACTGAATTCTGGGGATTGATGAACTGAAAGTAAGTAGCCCAGATATACACTTGGGGTCTCAAACTTACTAACCAGAAATGAACCTAAAAAGGCATAAAATTGGGGTAAGAGGGAGTGAAAGGACCAGTGTGAATGGAAATTTGGAGTGCAGGCTGGTGATAATGTCTACAAGCTAAGTTATATCTGTACTCATCTGCAAGGTCAAGGTCAAGCCATCAAGTCCATAATTCATAAAACCCGCGAAGGCTAATGAAAGGTTCACAGCTTAGGTTACGATACCATTCCAAAGTCTATAAACGTGTCAGTGTGTTTCTGAGAAAAATCTGTATGGTTTATACGTATAAAGCATATTGACTTGGGAATTTTTCACTTTCATAAGAAGGGTGAAGAAAACCTACCTGAGATCTATCTATGCGATAAAAGCGATCAGCAGAAGTTGCTAGAGAAAAAAAAAAAAAAAAAAAATACAGCAATCAGGATGTTCTGTGATCTAGCTAATTTACAGACTTCTCTTCTACTAATGCCATACAAAACCCTGACATTCAAACATGCTAAACCACTGACCAGTCCCTAAATCTATTAAGAAAAACACAGCCTGTTCATGCCTTACTGTTGCTATTTACAAAGTCATTCCCTATTTTCTCTGGTATATAAATCCTACTTGTCTTTTAAAGACCTCCCTAGCCCAGACCAAATTCATTGCTCTCACCTCTGAGCATATCTAGGTGACTTTGTTCAGACTTCATATAGAGATTGTCTGCACAGATACTCTGAAACTAACAGACTTGCCTCTTCCAAGGGCTCTGTTTCATTCATTTGTTTATGTCCCCAGAAATAAGCTAAGGATCTTAAACAAAGAGCTGTGACGTGATATATCCATGTATTGAGTAAATATAAATCGAGAAAAAAACTGTACTTAATCACTTCTCGGCCCCTTGATGAAGATCAACTGTAGAAAAAAACTATACTTAGACGGGGTCCGGGAAAGGGACTCCCATTTTAGAAAACAGCTTGAAGATTCAGGCCAGGGATAACATCTGGCCTTAAGTGAATCATTTCACTTTCAAACGGCATCCTTTGAGCCACATCTGAAGGAAACCAAAACAGAAAAAAAAAAAAAAAAAAAAAAAAATTACATTTAAGCATCTTTAAAGGGAAATTTGGTTGCACCTGTAGCTGGAGGGAAAAAAAATCTAAATGAAAAATTTCATATTCCTAGAAATTATTTTGATTATTCTTAATATTAAAAAGAATTATGTTCCCCCTCACATCTGAGTCTAAATATTACAGAGATTTTCTACAAAATAATCATAGCATGAGAGGAAAACTCAAAATGCAAATGATCATTTAAAAATCACTAATATTTAATGAGTAGCTTCTGTCCATAGGGAACTGAGCTGAGAAGCAAGCCCATTATGGTCCTTGCTCTCTGAAAGGTAAGAATAGCATAAAATCTGCCCGAGAAGCACTTTAGCTACTTTGTTTTTTTTGACCATGACTGCAGTCACCTTTTAAAAGTTTGTAATGAAACTCTTTATAGAGTAAAATTAACATCTCGTATAAGACTATTATCCACACCTATAACTTTTTTGAAGACTTTATACTGAATATAATGATATATAAATAGTTTCACAGTTTTCTCAAATGTAAGGCGTTTCTCTATGAATGCAGAAACAACAGATGATTGTGTCTCTCATTGCTATTGGAATAAAGAACCTGAAGGAAAATTTTCAGAGACAGCTGACGAACCATTAATGAAAATCTTCATTAATGTGGGTTCAATCCCATGCATGTACAGATAAATACCCATCTTCACAGTCACATATCCCATCACACACTTATCCACATTTATATCCTCTCAGAAGTACACACAGATAAGTGAAAAAGAGGTCTGTAAGGGATACCCTCTCTGCACATAGACAAGAGAGAGACTGGGTATTGAACACACTGGGTGGTGTACAAGCAAGAATATCCAGGGCAAAATGTACTGCAATACGGGAAATTGGATAGAAACACTGTATTAGGCAGTGAGAGATGCTTGAGATAGAAAATGAACTCATTAAACATTAATAAAATAATTTACCAGACATGCAATGCATCATGCTCAGCAGAGTAGACTTGAATGCAACTGAAATTGTCTACCCTTTTTAGAAAAATACATGCATACCCTTCTGAAATGATGGTCCCATGAAAATATTATGAAAGTTCCATAACAGCACAGAAATGAGTACCCATCCTATGTGTACAGAATCCAGCCACAGACCTAAACTCATTTAAGGTAGGCACTCAACAAGTTTTAGGGAAAAGGGACTGATGTAAGGGAGGGAAACTTCAGCCAGAAGTTAACCAACTTGCTGAGAGGGAAATGACTTCAGGAAAGGGGCTTGCTGTCGGCAAGCCCACAAGCTTGAGATCAAATCCTAGTAGTGTGAAGTAACACAAAGGCTTCTGAACGATCTTTTGGAAAACTTGAGTCCACTCTACCAATTGATGCCTTGCTCTGCCACTTTCCCAACACCCCCCAACCCTGTGCCCCAAGAAATGCAGAAACACTCACCGTCTAGGAAGCACCAGCGAGGGGAAAGCCTCTGAGCTGACAGAGCCCTTGGGAAGGAGGTTTCACGGTCCTGTGAAGAGACACACACATGCTAGAGGCTCCAAGGAAGTGACGCGAGGGGCTCCCCTCGCCCAGCACTCTGCCATGTCACCTCTTTCCGAAGCAAGCATTCTTCCCTAAACAAAGCACTGGTAAGAAGACCAGACCGCGTTGTTTACTGGAAACAGAAACAGGGCCCTGCTGTGAAATTTTTCATAGAACTTTTTAAAGCAACTCCCCATAAAATTTCCAGGAGGTTTTCAATTGCTCCATGAAACATGCACAAAAGATCTAATACAGGATGTCTATCTTCTCTTAGAAATTCCTTTCACTCCCTTTTGGAAACCCAGAAACTGGTGGCAGCTGCTGTCACTTACATTTGGGTTCACCACATAGTTCTGAGCACTGGCCCTGAATGAGAAAGAATCAGACTTTATCTACTGGCCAGACAAGATTTATTGTATGTAACAAAAACAAGAAGCCAACCACATGCAGGTTCAAATCTCCTGGGGGCTAGAGCAGCATCTGTTATTCAAGGTCATTTAGCTGCATGGAAACAAAAAATCAACCTTGTATGTTGAGGCCGCCTCTAACCTCTGACTCCCCCACTGAAGCTGATTATAGGGTAGATGAGTGTGGGGACTGGGGGGACTCCACAATGGCCGGGCACTGAGGGTAACGGCATGAGAGAAGACCCAGACTCAGTTATCTCAGGTGGAAAAATGGAGGAGGGCCAGGAGAGGCACAAACTGTCCCTAGTACAGGGAGTAGCCCGGAGGTGCTGCCCCAGCAGACTTCTCAAGGCCCCT
Organism: Loris lydekkerianus; assembly: GCA_963574355.1. Taxonomy (NCBI): domain Eukaryota; kingdom Metazoa; phylum Chordata; class Mammalia; order Primates; family Lorisidae; genus Loris; species Loris lydekkerianus. The sequence goes on along the minus strand of CAUYPK010001751.1, from coordinate 8,352 downwards.
CTTATTTAGCAAAAGCCATAAAATGAGCTGAACACATAAAACTAATAATAAACAGTGGAACTAAACACAATGGTTACCTTAAGCAACCATTAGCAGCAAAAAAACAAGATGTAAAAAGGGCAAAAACAGAAAAGAATCATAAGAGTTCCATCATGTGATTCTAAATATAATCAGAAGGGGGGTAATCTTTAACATTCTTAGCTTGCTCCGGTGACTCCCATCTACACCTCGGCATGGCTCAGTTGATGATAATCTTCATTGCTAAATGCTCCATTCTTACCCCACGATGAACTATTGGTGCCATTGACGGCGGCGGGGGTGGGGTGGGGTGGAGAAGCCTGGACGGTGGTCTAACAGGCTCTCAGGAATGTTAGCCCTGAGCTGCCAGGTGCTGAGCATTCCGTTTAAAACATCAAGCTGTTATTGGGATCTGAGGAATCCGGACTTTGACCAACATGCCCTTCAGAATGCAAAGCTTAGCCTAAGCTACACCATGTCCTCAGTGAACACCCACAGACAAGGAGGGAAAGAAGCAGTGGCAGACCAGCCGGCACAGAATCATTTCTGCCCAGAAGAGCTGGGCAGCACGGTGCTCTATGCCTTAACTAACGTTCTCTAGGCTTCTCACCTTTAAGACCTCTGATTAGCCCTCTACTATTTAACATCAAGGCTAGCTATGCTTGATAAAAATATTTCTCTACTGTTCAAAGCTAGGACCTTGGTGCAGAGATTGCACTGTCCTTTCTTTCCTCAGAGTCTATTTCTGTGTGCTTACCAACATCTCCTTCTTCACCCTTGAACTCATTACGTCTTCTGTGCTTAAGGGCCCTCTCTCCCCCCAAAATACATTTCTTGTTACATCTTCTGTTCCTAAATGTCTCCTCGTTCACCCGTCCAGACTCCTGAGGTCTGTGTTAGCATCTACTGCCTGCAACTCCCTTGTATTCAGTTCAACCATGACCTCTAGAAACTTAGCTTCTGACCAGCCAAACTTCAAAGGCTGCTCTTCCCAGAGATTTTAGGGAAAAGCTTGCTTCCCTGGTTTAATACTGCTCTTAGTCCCCAAACTTCCTTGGTGCCTCTGAAGCTTTTATTTCTTATAAGGAATTAAGGCTACATCAGCAGAACAGGCTACAGAACTGGAAGATGATTGAAAACTGAAAGGATTATCTCTTTAGGATTTCAAACTTGAAAAAAATTAAACATTTTCCCTACTAAGAAAAGTTTTTCCTATGATAACCAAAAAAATATTGAAAGCATTTTCTAGTTTAAAACACATGATGTGGAACTTTCTAACTTGGCTTGTACTGAAACTGAAATCACTGACGTAAATGGGACAAAGAACAGAGTCCAGGTCTCTCTGGGAAAGATACTGGGAGTTGGATGTTTATCAGGCTTTGAGACGTTCAGATGTAAGGAGCATCACCAGATGCAGCTGTGCTGGCAGCGACACACAGGTCGTGGCAGCTGAAGCCACAGGTGTGGATGGTCTGGTGTGCAAAGAGGACGGGGGAAGAAACAGGAATAACACGGCAGAAGGAAGAACGGAGCCAGTCAGAGGCGGCACTGACTTCCTGAGAGCTTCATCAACAATCCCTGCTGTCTCCTCCCTTGATCCTCAAACAAAGCCTATGCTTAAGTCAGCGGTTCTCAAAGTGTTCATCCTGGACCAGCAGCCTCTGCTAAAAAACTTGTTAGAAATACAAATTCCACAGACCCCAGTCTACAGAAGCCCTAGAAGTGGAAGCCAACAATCTGTTTTAACAAGACTTTCATGTGAGCCTGAGCCTGTCCTAAAGAACCATGGCCTGGAGTTATCAGCACAAAAGGGACCCATCTTATTACCAGAAATATTGGGTATATGGAGGATTTTGTTTGTTTGAAACAGAGTCTCACTTTGTCACGCTAGGTAGAGTGTTATGTCATCACAGCTCACAGCAACCTCAAACTCTTGGGCTCAAGCAATTCTCTTGCCTCAGCCTCCTGAGTAGCTGGGACTACGGGCACCTACCACAATGCCTGACTATTTTTAGAGACAGGGTCTCATTCTGGCTCAGGCTGGTCTCCAACCTGTGAACTTAGACAATCTGCCTGCCTCAGCCTCCCAGAGAGATAGGATTACAGGCATGGGCCACTGTGCCCAGTGATGTATGGAGTTCTTAACATGAATGGATTCTGAAAATAAAACCAATGATGGAGGAAAAATTGGTCTCATTCAGGACTGCTACCAAAACTCATATTTATCAATATATAATATGAATATATTGATATAGCTATGGATACAGAACTAATTAGATAAATATTTCTCTTTTTTCAACTGGCTTTGTCTTCCTGATGCTTAAGCTAAATGAAATCTTGACATGGGCTCACTATCTATTTATATGAGAATTTATGTTTAACACTCTGAGAATTATATTTTGACACATGTGTATCTTATGTTAAAGGAATTTAAAGTTCTTAATCCATTTTTGTAAAATATGTAAAGCTACTGACATCTCTCAGTTTTGGTGAGAAATGTAATTACAGACTGAGAAATTTGAAAGTGATCTGAAATGTTTAGTGGCATTTAGGAATGCTAACAAGTAAAGGGATTAAACAGAAACATGGGATTAAACATCAAGAACTCTTTCTGAATTTTGATGTCAAATATGCCACAGGGAACTCTGTGAAAACATATTGTAGGCAAAACTCAACTGAAAGACTAGATAAATGCTTGATTTGTCATTTTAAAAACCTAAGAATAGATACCGCTATCTGTAGAATATTCAAATTGATAAAATTAGATAATACTTATTTTAGTTTAGTAAAATTCGGGTTGATATACTGCCTTAGCCTCACGGCTAGCTTAGCACAGGCTGGTAAAGAACTGTTAATAAGACATATCTTTTTGTGTATCTGGAAAGTTTTATGCATGTGCCTGATTTAATGTATTTATTTTACTTATTTTTCTTTTTTGATCCAAAGCATTTGATAGAACTTGGCATTTCTTAAAGAAATTTTGTCTAAAGAGAGTATTCCTATTCTCCTGGGTGAAAATACATTGCTGTAAAGCTCTTTATGACACTTTAATGGGGCTTCAAATAGCTTTAACAATCCTTGAACTCTCTGAAAATTTCACTAGATTTGGTGTGTCTCTATGTGTATGCATTTTCCTGGAGAGAGGAACTACTGCTTTCTAGGCTACCACAGTGAAGTTAAGAAGATATGAATTTAAATAAGCAAATTAGGCCAGAGGGAATTCAACAAAATAAGAGGCTGTGCAAGGCTGACCACCAAGACCAGCAGCTTTGAGGGGCACCACAAGCCCAGCCCACCAGCTTTCAGCTGTGATAATCTAGGTCTGTTTCCAACCTAGTCTGTACCTTGGATACCTCATTTTAACACAGCCATAATATGTCTATGAAAAGGGCTCCCTTGGGGAATAAAGGGAATAATACATACAATGTTTCCCCCATCACAACCTCATGTTGATACACAGATATAGTTGTGCAAGTGTTGGTGGAGCAGCTGGGCCAAAATTATTTTCCCTAAAACAACTGTGACTCTTAGTCATACAAGGGGTTCAGAGAATGCAGGTCCCTTTCCAGACCAGATCATTTAAATGGTGTTACCACAGCTAACACTATTTTACCTGTAAATATATTTGTGATCAGATTCTGAGTTTTAGAGAAAAGAAAGAAATAAGACAAATCTAAGTGATTGGTACCCTCCCGGACCTCCGAAAGAGCTGCGTCACGACCCTGGATCAGCACCATCCCACCACCGGAAGAACTGTCCCCCGACCCGTGATATGCACCCTCCTGGACCTCTGGTAAGAGCTGCACTGGAACCCTCCAGGACCTCAGAAGACCTGCGCAGGGACCCTCCCAGACCACTGAAAGAGCTGTGTGGCAACCACAATCTGCACCCTCCAGGAACCCGGTAAGAGCTGTACCAGGACCCTCCCAGACATCCATAAGAGCTGCACTGGGACCCACAATCAGCACCCTCTTGGACCTCTGTAAGAGCTGCACCACCCAGGACCTGGTAAGAGCCGTGCAACCCCGAGTCCTCCCTCCTATACACTCCCTGCCTCCATACCACCGGCTCATCTGGCCAGGGACTCTGGTAGCCACGTGCCCCCTGGAGCCCTCCCTGCCTCTGCCCGGAGCCCTTCTCCTGGCCAGAGACTGCTGGAGCCTTAGGCCCTCTATGCCAAAGTCACTGGGCACCAGGCACTCCCAGAACCATGTGCACCACCCCCCACCCTGTTGCTGGATCTGGGGGTGTCACACTCTGGAGCTGCTCCCACAACTAGAACTCCCTGGCTGTGGCAGACCCAGAGGAGCTACACAGGGTCACTCCCTACAAAGATCCAGCAACAATAGAGAGATCCCCCCAGGGTCTAATCTCTGAGAGACACCACCCCAACTCTGAAGACATCCAGAGGCAATGGTGAAAACAATCATGACGTGAAATCAAAGGAAAAACTCTGGCAATATGAATAATAAGAGTAGATCAACTCCCCCAAGGAACAATGGGGGAAGACACAGCACAAGATCCCATGCACAACAAATAGCTGAGATGTCAGAAATCGAATTCAGAATCTGCATTTATAAGATCGAATTAGAATTCCAAGCAGTATCCTAAAAGATGTCTCAAGAATTCAACCAATTCAAAGACCAAATGACCAAAGATTTTGACACATTGAGACAAGAAGTTGCAGCCCTCAAAGATCTGAGAAACACAGTAGAATACCTCAGTAAAAGAATGGAGCAAGCAGAAGAAAGGATTTCTGACATTGAAAACAAAGATTTCGAATTCTCACAAACTCTCAGAGAGGAAGAGAAATGGAGGGCAAAAACAGATCGCTCTCTCAGAGAGCTCTGGGATAATTAAAAAAAAAACAATATTCATATTATAGGGATACCTGAAAGCGATGAAGTGGCTTCACAAGGCACAGAGTCACTTCTTCATGAGATTATGAAAGAGAACTTTCCAGACACCCAAGAGATTCTGAATTTCAAATAGCTGACAGTTTCAGAACTCCAAGAGATTCTGAATTTCAGATAGCTGACAGTTTCAGAACTCCAGCATGACTCAACCCAAATAAGACATCCCCCAAACACATCATAATCAATTTCAATAAGTTAATATGAAGGAGAAAATTCTGAAAGCAGCCAGACAAAAGAAAACCATAACCTACAAGGGGAAGAATATTAGAATAACTGCAAATCCCTCTGCTGAAACCTTTCAAGCTAGAAGAGGATGGTTATCGACTTTTAATCTCCTAAAACAAAATAACTTTCAACCCAGGATTTTGTACCCAGCTAAACTGAGTTTCATTTATGATGGAGAAATTAAACACTTTAACAACATTCACATGTTGAAGAAATTTGCCACAACTACACCAGCTCTCCAGGATATTCTCAGACCTATTCTCCATAAAGACCAGCATAATTCTCCACCACAAAAGTAAACCCACCCAGAAAATTTTGATCAAATTCCAACTTCCACACTCACAAAAGGATTAAAAATGTCCACCGGACTCTCGAAAGGCTTATCAATATTCTCAATTAAGGTGAATGGTTTACATAGTCCTCTAAAGAGGCACAGATTGGCTGACTGAATACAAAAACTCAAGCCAGATATCTGCTGCATACAAGAATCGCATCTTACATTAAAAGAAAAATATAGACTCAAGGTGAAGGGATGGTCATCTATGCTCCAGGCAAATGGAAAGCAGAAAAAATCAGGCATTGCAATCCTATTCAGACGCAATAGGCTTTAAACCAACCGAAATAAGGAAGGATAAGGATGGACACTTCATATTTGTTAAAGGTAATACTCAATATGATGAGATTTCAATTATTAATATTTATGCACCCAACCAAAATGTACCTCAATTTATAAGAGAAACTCTAACAGACATGAGCAACTTGATTTCCTCCAGTTCCATAGTAGTTGGAGATTTTAACACCCCTTTAGCAGTGCTGGATAGATCCTTCAAAAAGAAGTTAAGCAAAGAAATCTTAGATTTAAACTTAACCATTCAACATCTGGATAGATGGGTTATAGATGAGATTAAGAAGGAAATCACCAAATTTTTGAAACAAAAAACAATGAAGACACGAATTATCAGAACCTCTGGGATACTGCAAAGGCAGTCCTAAGAGGGAAATTTATAGCACTGCAAGCCTTCCTCAAGAAAACAGAAAGAGAAGAAGTTAATAACTTAATGGGACATCTCAAGCAACTGGAGAAGGAAGAACATTCCAACCCCAAATCTAGGAGAAGAAAATTAATTACCAAAATCAGAGCAGAATTAAATGAAATTGAAAACAAAAGAATTATACAACAGATCAATAAATCCAAAAGTTGGTTTTTTGAAAAGGTCAATAAAATAGATAAACCTTTGTCCAAACTAACCAGGAGAAAAAGAGTAAAATCTCTAATTTCTTCAATCAGAAATGGTAAAGATGAAATAACAACAGATCCCTCAGAAATTCAACAAATCCTTAATGAATATTAAAAGAAACTCTACTCTCAGAAATATGAAAATCTGAAAGAAATTGACCAATATTTGGAAGTACGCCACCTACCAAGACTTAGCCAGAATAAAGTGGTAACAGGCCTATATCAAGTTCAACAGGCCTATATCAAGTTCTGAAATAGCATCAACTATACAAAATCTCCCTAAAAAGAAAAGCCTAGGATCAGATGACTTTATGTCAGAATTCTACCAAACCTTTAAAGAAGAACTAGTACCCATATTACTAAACCTCTTCAAAAATATAGAAAAAGAAGGAATACTACCCAACACATTCTATGAAGCAAACATCACCTTGATCCCTAAACCAGAGAAAGACCAAACAAGAAAAGAAAATTATTAACCAATATCACTAATGAATATTGATGCTAAAATACTCAATAAGACCCTAACAAACAGAATCCAAAAAAACATCAAAAAAATTATACATCATTACGAAGTATCAGTTATCCCTGGGTCTCAAGGATGTTTCAATAAACATAAATCTATAAATGTAATTCAGCACATAAACAAACTAAAAAATAAAGACCATATGATTCTCTCAATTGACACAGAAAAAACTTTTGATAATATCCAGCATCCCTTCATGATCATAACACTTAAGAAAATCGGTATAGAAGAAACATTTCTTAAACTAATAGAGGCCATCTACAGCAAACCCACAGCCAATATCATATTGAATGGAGTTAAATTGAAATCATTTCCACTTAGATCAGGAACCAGGCAAGGTTGTCTCCATTGCTCTTTAACATTGTCATGGAAGTTTTAGCCATTGCGATTAGGGAAGAAAAGGCAATCAAGGGTATCCACATAGGGTCAGAAGAGATCAAACTTTCACTCTTCACAAATGACATGATTGTATATCTGGGAAACATTAGGGATTCTACTACAAAACTTTTAGAAGTGATCAAGGAATACAGCAATGTCTCAGGCTACAAAATCAACAACCATAAATCTGTAGCCTTTATATATACCAACAATAACCAAGCCAAAAAAACAGTCAAGGACCCTATTCCTTTCACAGTAGTGCCAAAGAAAATGAAATATTTGGGAGTATACCTAACAAAGGATGTGAAAGATCTCTATAAAGAGAACTATGAATTTTTAAGAAAAGAAATAGCTGAAGATGTTAACAAATGGAAAAATATACCATGCTCATGGCTAGGAAGAATCAATATCATTAAAATGTCTATACTACCCAAAGCAATACATAATTTCAATGTAATTCCTATTAAAGCTCCATTGTCATATTATAAAGATCTTGAAAAAATAATACTTCACCTTATATGGAATCAGAAACAACCTCGAATAGCCAAAACATTACTCAGAAATAAAAACAAAGCAGGAGGAATCACGCTACCAGACCTGAGACTGTACTATAAATCGATAGTGATCAAAACAGCATGGTACTGGCACAAAAACAGAGAAGTAGATGTCTGGAACAGAATAGAGAACAAAGAGATGAATCCAGCTACTTACTGTTATTTGATCTTTGACAAACCAATTAAAAACATTCAGTGGGGAAATGATTCCCTATTTAACAAATGGTGCTGGGTGAACTGGCTCATGATCTGTAAAAGACTGAAACTGGATCCACACCATTCACCATTAACTAAGATAGACTCTCACTGGATAAAAGATTTTAACTTAACACATAAAATTATAAAAAATACTTGAAGAAAGTGCAGGGAAAACTCTTGAAGGAATCAGCCTGGGTGAATATTTTATGAGGAGGATTCCCCAGGCAATTGAAGCAGTATCAAAAATACATTACTGGGACCTGATCAAACTAAAAAGCTTCTGCACAGCCAAGAACATAGTAA
>CAUYPK010001750.1:0-12297 GCA_963574355.1 Loris lydekkerianus | reverse complement strand
ATCCTATAATTCCTTTACTAGGTTTATACCCAGAAGACCAAAAGTCACAATATAATAAAGACATCTGTACCAGAATGTTTATTGCAGCCCAATTCATAATTGCTAAGTCATGGAAGAAGCCCAAGTGCCCATCGACCCATGAGTGGACTAGCAAATTTTGGTACATGTATACCATGGAATATTTTGCAGCCTTAAAGAAAGATGGAGACTTTACCACTTTCATGTTTACATGGATGGAGCTGGAACATATTCTTCTTAGCAAAGTATCTCAAGAATGGAAGAAAAAGTATCCAATGTACTCATCCCTACTATGAAGCTAATTTATAGCTTTCATATGAAGTCTATAACCCAACCATAGCTCAAGGATATGGGGAAAGGGTCAAGGGAGAGAAAGGGAGGGGGGAGGTTTAGGTAGAGGCAGGGTAATGAGTGGGGCCACACCTACAGTGCATCTTAGAATGGGTACAGGTGAAACCTACTAAATGCAGAATACAAATGTCTACATATAATAACTAAGAAAATGCCATGAAGGCTACATTGAACATTTTGATGAGAATATTTCTGATTGCATATGAAACCAGCACATTGTACCCCTTTATCACACAAATGTATACAGCTATGATTTAACAATAAAAATACATAAATAAATAAATAAATAAATAAAAATAAAAGGGGGGGTATGTTTCAGCTCCATCTAGGTAGACACAAAGAATGTGAAATCTCCGTCTTACCTTGTGGCTGATTGGTACTCAGTGGTATACATGTGCTGCCATTAGTTGATCCATTTGTAACTTTATGGGCACTTTGGTTGCTTCCATGTTTTAGCTGTTGTGAATTAAGCTACAATAAACATTGTGGTGCAAAAAAAAAAAAAAAAAGAAGAAGAGATAAAGGAGGAAATTATTAATTCCTGAAACATAACAAAATGAATCTACAAGTTACCAAAACCTGTGGGATACTGTACAAGTAGTCCTAAAGGGAAATGTATTGAATTAGATGCCTATATCCAAAAAACAGTAAGAAAGCACTTCAACAACCTAATGAATCAGCTTACATAAATGAAAAAGGAAGATCAATCCAATCCCAAACCCAAGAGAGAAAAAAAAAAGAAATAACCAAAATCAAAACAAAAATAAATGAAATTGAAAATAAAAGAATCATTCAGAAATTACTGAAACAAAAAGTTGGTTTCTCAAAAAGATAAATAAAATCAATAAACCTTTGGCCAGATTAATTAGAAACAGAAAAGTAAAATCTCTAATAACCTCAATCAGAAAATGAAAAGGCGAGAAAAGAACAACAGATACCACAGAGATACAAGAGATTATTCCTGACTACTACAAGAAACTCTATGCCCAGAAATTTGACAACATGGAGGAAATGGACCATTACCTCTAATCATACCATCTCTCTAGACTTAACCAATAAGAAATAGATCTCTTGAACAGAACAGTAATAAGCAATGAGATTAGAGAAACAATAAAAAAGGTTCCAAAACCAATAATAATAACAACAACAACCAAAAGCCCTGGACCAGTTAGCTTCACACCAGAATTCTGTCAAACCTTCAAAGGAATGCTTGTATCTATACAACAGAACCTATACCTATTCCTAAACACTAAGAAGGAAGGAATCTTCCCCAATACATTCTATGAAGCAAACATTACCCTAATATGAAAACCTGGAAATATCTGACTAAAAAGAACTACAGACCAATTTTACTAATCAATATCAATGAAACAATATTCAATAAAATATTAGCTAATAGATTACAGTTACACATAAAAAAAATTACTTCAAAACCAAATAGTCGGGATGAGAGGCAAGATGGCTGACTGGAGCCAGCTTTTAACAGAAGGTCCCATCCAGAGGGAAAGATAATGACCAGAAAGTACCCAATAAAGCTGAAGACTGGGCTGAGCTGAGAGAAGAGTGATAACTGCACATCACATCTGCTGATGAAGCTGCAACTCCAAGAAAGCAAACTTCAGGTACAAAACTCATCCCAAAGGAAAAGTGTTCATCCCCTCCCCCAAGAGATTTTTTTGTTTTTGTTTTTGTTTTTGCTCACTGTCGGTTTTCTACAGGTAAGCAGTGAACTGAGGACCTTTTGTCTCACCCCATGGGAGAAAGTTGCAAGAAGTGGAGACTACTTCTCCAGAGGGACCCTGCTGTGACCCTGAGCACTCTCTTGCCACACATGAAAGTTGAACTAACATTTTGCCTGCCATTTTGAACTTCTAGCCCATCCCCCCTTCCCTCGCCTGACAGTCCAGAACCTAACCCCTGCAGAGATCAGAATGTCTGCAGTTCATTGCCAGGTCTGGACACTGCAAGGGCAATGGTAGAAATGGCCATGCACTGTAACAGTGAACCAAGCAGTAGAGCAGACAAAGGGGGTGGGTGGAGCCTACTGGGCTTGGCTCTGCAAAAGTGTAAACCAGCTGTGGGAGGAGGCTTGCAAGCCACACGTTTCGCCCTGCCAGAACCTAGCACCCTATGCTCCACCCTGCCAGAGCTTCATGCTCTGTACTCCACTGTGCCACAACCATGTGCTGTGCCCCACCATGCTGTTGGAGCCATTACACCATGCTCCTGGAGCCACTGCTACAGTCACCTCCCTGGCCATGGGCGCCACCTGGGAGCAGTGCAGGGACATCTCCCATGAAGATTCAGCAACAGCAGAGTGATCCCACTGGGGTCTTATCTTGGAGAGACACCTCCCCAACTCTGAGGACTGCCAGAGGAAGCCAGACCTTACCCTACAGGGATGCCAGTGCTGCAGAGTGGTTGGGGCAAAGGCTTGAGGCTGAGAGAGAAAATCATTTTCTGACTTGTTATCCACAGGTTCAGACTGAGCTCAGGTGGAACACTTACTAGTTGCCATTGAGTACCCGAGGCAGGTAGGCCTCAGCTCCCCCAGCTGGCTAGTGGCAGAGGGTTGTGGCCAGGATGAGGGCTGACTTTCCTTTGACTCTGGCAAGCACAAAGCCCTGGCACATCTGCTTATTGAAGGGAGCAGGACCACAACCATGTGGAGTTATTAGTGACTGGGTGTGGAAGAGGTGCAAGGTGGGGAAAGAGACACCAGCCTGCTGGTTCAATTGCTGGAGGCCTAGCTGTTGGAGACCTTTTGACCAGCTAGTCCTGCTGATCTAGCTGCTGAAGATCTTTCAAACTCTCCCACTTGAGAGTTGGTACTGACTGGGTCAATTGCTTTGGAACTTCTAACCAGGGCTAATAACCCAAGGACTCTCTCAGGTGGTTCACTGGTTGTATGGTAATGGGAAGGGTTGATTTTCCTCTTCCAGTTGTTGCCCAGAGGGGGCGGGGTGTCTTATTTGCTTGTATTTCTCAACAGCTGAGATTTCAACCCAGAATCACTAAGCCACAAAGATCCAACAAAGACCAGCTGAATACAATACAGAGCAACCTCACAATACTAAGCAGGTTCCCAGAGCCTCAGACTATAATGCTGTATGGGTCCTTTGCAAAGCTGTAGGGAAAAAAGCTACAGTCACCAGTCTCAGATCGTTGGCAAAGGAGCTGGTTAACCACAACTCCAGGAGCCCACAATCCAATTTCACCTTACATGCCCATCTAGACAAACAGTGAAAAATATTCATAGGGCAGAATCAGCAGAAAAAAATTGGCAACATGAATAATAAGAGTAGATCAACTCTGGAATGTCATGGAATGACAAAACAAACAAACTAGATGATCCCATTCATAAACAAATGGCTCAAATGCTAGAAATTGAGTTCAGAATTTGGATGGCAAATAAAATCAATAGAATGGAGGTAAAGATGGAATTAGAATTTCAAGGAGTAATTCAAATGTTGTCTCAAGAATTCAATACATTCAAAGACAAAATCACCAATAATTATGACACATTGAGGCAAGAACTTGCAACCCTCAAAGCTCTGAGAAATGCAATAGAATCCCTCAATAACAGAATGGATCAGGCAGAAGAAAGGATCTCTGACATTGAAGACAAAACTTTTGAACACTCCCAAAGGCTCCAAGAGAAAGAGAAGTGGAGAGCAAAACTGGTCCATTCCTTGAGAGAATTGTGGGACCACTCCAAAAGAGCAAACATTCGCCTTATAGGAATCCATGAAGGAGAAGAGGCTTCTTCAAAAATCCCAGATGCTCTACTCGAAGAGAAAAGCAAAGAGAAGTGCCCAAACATGGCAAGAGATTCTGAAATCTAGATAGCAGACAGTGTCAGAACCCCAGCATGACTCAATCCAAATAAAACATCTCCTAGACACATTATAATTAACTTCACCAAAGTTAAAGAGAAAATTTTGCAAGCAGCCAGACATAAGAAAACCATAACATACAAGAGCAAAAATATTAGAAGAGCTGTAGATCTCTCTGCTGAAACTTTTCAAGCTAGAAGAGGATGGTCATTGACCTTTAATGTCTTAAAGCAAAATAACTTTCAACTCAGAATTCTGTATCCAGTAAAACTAAGTTTCATTTACACAGGAGAAATTAAAGACTTTAATGACATTCAAATGTTGAAGATATTTGTCATAACTAAACCAGCTCTCCAGGATATTCTTAGACCTATCCTCCACAATGACAAAGTAAATTGTGGAGGCTCTAATGCCAAAGTAAACTCACTCAGAAATTTTTCATCAAACTCCAACTCCCACAGTGGCAAAAGAATTATTAATATATACTGGACTTTATTATTTTACTTTAATTTTTTTTGGCATTTTTTGGCCAAGGCTGGATTTGACCCCTCCACCTCTGGTATATGGGGCTGGCACCTTACTCCTTTGAGCCACAGGCACCACCCATGTTCACTGGAATTTTGAAAACTCGATACCTAAAATATTACCAGGCTTATCAATATTCTCAATTGATATGAATGGCTTAAAATATCCTCTAAAGACGCACAGGATGGCTGACTGGATACAAAAACTCAGGCCAGATATCTGCTGCATACAAGAATCTCATCTTACCTTACAAGATAAATATAGACTCAGGGTGAAGGGATGGTCCTCTATAATTCAGGCAAATGAAAATCAGAAAAAGCAGGTGTTACAATTTTATTTGCAGATACAATAGACTTTAAACCAACAAAAGTAAGGAAAGATAAGGATGATCACTTCATATTTGTTAAGGGCAACACTCAACATGATGAGATTTCAATTATTAACATTTGTGCACCCAACCCGAATGCACCTCAATTTATAAGAGAGACTCTAACAGACATAAGCAACTTGTTTTCCTGCAGCACCATAATAGTCAGAGATTCTAACACTCTTTTGGCAGTGTTGGATAGATTCTCCAATAAGAAGCTAAGCAAAGAAAATTTCAACTTAAACTTAACCATTCAACAATTGAATTTAAAAGACATCTACAGAACATTTCATCCTAACAAAACTGAATACTCATTATTCTCATCAGCCCATGAAACATCCTCCTATCGTTTAGCTCACAATCACTGTCGATGCCAACTTTTTTCAGTAACAATAGCAACAAAGGCACATTATGCTTAGATATGACAAAACTTTATGTTCTTGCTCTAGTTTTCTAAATCAAAGAATAAGTACACTAAAATGAAATAAATCTCATTTTGTTACTATTCTGCAGGTGGTACTATTGACCTGGCTTCTCACTCTAGATATTACAATAGAAATGGAAATAATTGTTTGGCCGTCTAATCATGAGAACATAATATCTAAACCGGATTCTCACAGAAATGAAAATTTTGATACCATTCAAAAATTAGCAAATATCACAATATCTTTTAATGTTTTACTTAGACATATTTAATATTTTCTACTTTATCACACATGTGACTTAAACCTGTTTTTTCACTTTACACTGTATTAAATATTTTCCTGTTTCCAAATTTATTTCAACTGATCACTTTAAATTTCTAAACATTCCATACTGATTTGTAAAGGTATTCATTTTTTAACTCAGTTTCTTAATAAAAAATTTAATTATTACACATAAATCTCTTAATATAATGGGTTGATTTGAATATAAATATAAAAAACAATTTTACATATACAACACACATATAAGTGTATGAACTGCAGAATCTATTTAGCACTCTGATGTTTAGTGCTAAATCTTTCTAATGAAAATTGATAAAATCTTCAGTCAATTGTGGTTCTGGAAAATGTCTCTGTTCTGATTCTGGGCTAGGTTGACGTACTCTGTTATTCAGCCCTCAATAGTCTACTAACTGATTTCTACCTGCCTCACCAGTCAACAATACTGGTAAAATAAATTTGCAATGGATTATTTTCTATATTTATGAACATTTAAAGATAATTTTTAAAGTAAAACATTTGTCTTATAACTATTGGTTAAAATACTTTTTGTATAGTGTTTCCAAAGCTGTAGCTATTTCAATTTCTACTTGCTGCTATACACATCTGAGAAGTTCAAAAATTCCAATGTACCTATTGTGGATGGGCAGGAATGCTAAGTAAAGCCCCCTTTTAAGGTACTGCAGTTGTGGCAAGATTTCATGGTCCACCTTGCCACTTGGTAGGATGCAAATATTTTCTACTACTGGTGTCATCGGGAAAAAATATGTTTTTAAAACTTGGACATCCTACACTTACATTTTATGTTGTATAATCAGTATATTTCCCAGTGGCTATAATGATTCCTGAAAAATATCAAATTATTACTATGGAATTTGAGTTGGAAACCTGTGGCCTTCTGACTTCAAGATTTTTTTTTTAATCACTAGCAGAGTCAGGAATAGCTTCATCTTTCTCTGCTACATCACTTTTAATAAAATAATTTGTTCTCTAAAATTTAGATTCAGTCAAAGAGTGGCATTTATAGATCCAGATGGCCATATGTGGCCCCAAGGCCATAGGTTCCCCAACCCAAAGGGTGTACCCACCATTATCCAGAATAAATTAGAAGTAGTCACATATGAACAGTAATCAATCTTTTCTCAGATACTAGGTCACTATAAGTGATGAAAAACTTTTTCTAGATGTAGCATGGCAGAGGCAAAATGGTTTAGGGAATGTTTATCTAATACTAAAAGGTAGAAATGATAAAACAAAATAGAGAGGAACTAATCTATTTTAAGGCTATTTTGTTGGTTTCCTCTCATTGGTTTGGGGTTTCATGATTTTCTTCATTTTATTATAATGTAAGTAATTCTCTGAAACAGTGGCAAGGGCAACTTGGAATCCCAACACTGTTGAGTGGCTGATGCAGGAGGAGCCAGGAGTTTGGGGCTACCATAAACTGTGACCATGCCACTGAACTCTAGCTTAGGCTACACTCTTTCTAAAAGCAACAGTGACAACAAAATAATGGCCTGATCTTTGTCTTCTCCAGTAAGCAATAATCACAGTTGAACTAAGACATGTGGTTATCCTAAAAAGCCTCATAATCTAATACCTCTTCAAACAAATATTGCCAAACTGTGGTTACACATTTTTCACAGAGAAGATGATGCAGTCTAAAGGGGGTAAAAAGGAAAAGAAAGAGTTGTACGTGGCAAAACTATATTGTCATGAGGAACTCATCTCCAAACTCCAACCTTCAAACTTGCATTTTCCCCTTAGTAGAAGATGAGAATTTCCTTGGAAGAGAGTTCATAATGACAAGTGGGATCAGGGACCAAAATTTCACATTAAAGTGAATTTCTTCATTCCATCTTCAAACTATTCACAGAACTTTCTATGAAGAAAATTCTAGGCATGCAATTTTGTCCTCCTCTTACATAACTGCTGGTGTTTAACTGCTTAGAGAATATTGATCAATTTCCATACTAATTTTCTCTTTAACCAAGTTCTGATAATTTTAGCATTAATCATAGTTGTTTGAATTTTGAGATTTTTTTTTTTTAATTTCAGACTAATATATGGGCACAAATGATAAAGTTGCATTGCTTGCATTTGTTAGGTAAAGTCCAAGTTGTAGTTAAGTCCTTCATCCAAGAGGTGAGCATATATACCCCTATGTTGTATGGGTTAGGTATAAGCTTACCCTATCCCCTCCCTCTCCCACCCCATCCCTCTATTTGAATTTAATTGTGTTTTTTTCTTGTGTAGGGGAGTGTAATTGTTCATCTACTAGTTTCATAATAGTATTGAGTACACTGGATGCTTGCTTTTTAATTATTATTTCTATGTCTTATAAGTATTATATAAATGATGCTATCTGTATAATTATTATGCTATCTGTATAAGTATTATATAAATAATGCTATCTATATAATTATATAAATAATGCTATCTGTATAATATATAAACTGGAATTTAAAAATTTAGAAATCGAGTGGAGATATAAGAAAAGTCAACCCTCAACATTCTTTCATCCTCCTCCTTTTTTTCTTCACACAAAGCCCCATGGCAGAACTGTTTTTTCTGGCTTATTTTCACGTGTTAATCGCTTTAACTAAACTAAGATTTGACACAGCTGTGGCTACTCTGTTGTAATTTATCCTTTTGGTGCCATATTTCTTCAAAATGATAGTAATGGCTCTGATGAATGATAACACAATGAGAAGCAGGTGAGTTCTTTGCAATTTTTATGCATTACTGTTTAAAATGTTACACATTTTAGACAGGGCCAACAGTGAGTTTTTTTCCAATGTCTATCTGCAATCCTTTATATAACATCAGGTAAGAGACCTATAACTATTTCTTTAAGTAATGAAGTTAAACCTCTTCTATAAAAGATTTCTGTATAAATCCAGGTTGGCCATAATTTAGAGTCACATAGGAATGTCATTCACTGTCTTGGTGCTCTGGAGAAATCATGAAACCTGTTTCAGTCTCAATATTCTTGTTGTAAAATATAGATATTAATACCACCTTCTTCATACGGGGGGTTTTGAGAGTCAAATAAATATCACATATGATGGCCAGACGTGGTGGCTCACACCTGTCATCCTGGCACTCTGGGAGGCTGAGGAGGATGGATTGCTTAAGCTCAGAAGTTTGAAACCAGCCTGAGCAAAAAGTGAGCCCTCCATCTCTACTAAAATAGAAAAATTGAGGCAAGAGGATCGCTTGAGCCCAAGAGTTGGAGGTTGCTGTGAGCGATGATGGCACTGCACTCTACCCAGGAGGACAGCTTGAGACTCTGTCTCAAAAAAAAAAAAAAAAAAAATCACAGGTTAAGTACTTACTATAATATGTGGGAAATGGAAGGCATGTTATCTATTATTGTTGGTATTATTCTTCCAAAGTAATCATTTAAATAGAATTCAGTTGGCTTAAATGGCCGAATTTATCATATTCTATATTTAAATATCACAGGAAACAAACATAGGAGAATTTAATTTTAGGTTACTTTTGAGATACTTTCAAACCCTAGGGTCAAATAATTCTATGATCTTGCAATTATAAATTATACTACTCAACAAGCACACAGTCACAAACAATCCTAAGTCCAATACTAATATAATTTTCAATTTTTCCCTTTTGTTTGTTAATCTCTAACAGCAACCTGATGGAATGCAAAAGCAATGAAATTTCCTTAGTTTTAGTTGCGTTTCTAATACAATAAATGTTGGGGCAACTGTTTTCTTGATGTTAAGAAAGTGAAAGTAAAATCGCCAGTGAAACAATTGGAGGTTGATGATCTCCCATCACTTTAGAAGACATAATTGCTAAACAGCATTTCTTTGGGGATGTGTTTGCTGTTGAGTCCTATTGACATCAGTGAAGATGCCTTCATTATCTGCTGGCCCCGACTGGATGTCCATGCAGTGAAATGTTGAAGGTGCCTCTGCCAGTACATAGCAGCCATTTGATGATTTTAATGTTTTTGCTCTTTCAAAACTCAGATTTTTTTTTTTTTTTTTGTCTAAATAGCCAAAGGCCATAATGCCAGACAGGCTGTCTGATTATTTGGTTTACGAATCAAACTAAACTCCTAAGTCCAGTTATCATCCTTTTGACAGATTTTGAAACAGACCACCAGAGCTACACTACAAACTGTCAAAAAAGAAAAAAAAAAAAAAGTTGTGTTTCAATTCTATAGCTTCCCCAAGGCCTGGTTACCATTTGGTATTCTTAACATTCTTATTGAATTTTCACTCAGATGGTCTGAATTTCTGAGAATTGTCAAGCTGTTATATTAGCAAAAAAAGCTTATTTGTAGAATGGCAATGAAAATCTGGTTCAACAAGAGTTATGTCAATTCACTTATTCCCACCTTTCACTTGGGTATATGCATATTTGAGCATGACTGTCACTTGGCTTAGCATGATCAATTTCTGGAGAGTTCTTGGTCCAGTGAGAGGAAATAAATACAAGTAAACGAGGTGTTAATTTTATGTCAGTTTTAAATATTTTATTTCAAATCCTGTGTATATTACCAAATGGTTTTATAGATTATATTAATAGAATGTAGTAGCTTTCTAAACAAAGGAAACTTTTAGAACACATCTTTTTCCTAAAAAATAATGAATGACATTAGTAATTGTGTCTTATACGTTTTGATTTATGTAAGAGCATTATTTATAGTTTCATATAGTCTACCCAAGGTATAAATACTACAGAATAGCCAATTACTAATGGGCCTAGAAATTCAAGTGAGTTACAGATTATGAGCAATGTAGATATAAGCTAAATCAGCTAAGATTCTATAGATGTGGCTAAAAATTTTTTTTTTTTGACAAATACGAAATTTAATGATAATGACACAGTTTGAAAGTACAAGTGTAAAAAAATATATACCATACAAACATGAAGTATAAGGAAACAGGTGTGGTTATATTAATATCAAAATAGACTTTAGAATAAATATGCCAGTGGAGATAAAGAGGAAAAATATTAATGATAAAAGTAAAAAAAATTACCAAGAAGGGCTATCAATCCTAGCAACTAAGAATAGAGTTCTAAAATGCATAAAGCAGTTATCATTGGGTGGTGGCACTTTCCCTTCACCTTGCGAGGCCGAGGCAGAAGGATTGTATGAGGCCAGAGGTTCAATACCAGCCTGGACAACATGGCAAGACCCTGTATATACAAAAAATAATGATGAATTTCAAAAATTAAAAACAAATAATAAAAATTAACTGGATGTGGCCATGTATACCTGCTGCATGCTTGTATTTCCTAGTTAATTAGAAGCTGAGGCAGGATAATCACTTAAGCCTATAAGTTGAAAGTTTCTTTTTTTTTTTTTTTATTGTTGGGGATTCATTGAGGGTACAATAAGCCAGATTACACTGATTGCATTTGTTAGGTAAAGTCCCTCTTGCAATCATGTCTTGCCCCCAGAAGGTGTGGCACACTCTAAGGCCCCACCCCCTCCCTCCTTCCCTCTTTCTGCTATTCCTCCCCCCCCAACCATAATTGTCATTAATCATCCTCATATCAAAATTGAGTACATAGGATTCATGCTTCTCCATTCTTGTGATGCTTTACTAAGAATAATGTCTTCCACTTCCATCCAGGTTAATAGGAAGGATGTAAAGTCTCCATGTTTTTTTAACAGCTGAGTAGTATTCCATGGTATACATATACCACAGCTTGTTAATCCATTCCTGGGTTGGTGGGCATTTAGGTTGTTTCCACATTTTGGCAATTGTAAATTGAGTTGCAATAAACAGTCTAGTACAAGTGTCCTTATAGATAAAAGATTTTTTTATTTTTTCCTTCTGGGTAGATGCCCAGTAATGGGATTGCAGGATCAAATGGGAGGTCTAGCTTGAGTGCTTTGAGGTTTCTCCATACTTCCTTCCAGAAAGGTTGTGCTAGTTTGCAGTCCCACCAGCCGTGTAAAAGTGTTCCCTTCTCTCTACATCCAAGCCAGCATCTACAGTTTTGAGATTTTGTGATGTGGGTCATTCTCACTGGGGTTAGATGGTATCTCAGGGTGGTTTTGATTTGCATTTCTCTAATATATAGGGATGATGAACATTTTTTCATATGTTTGTTAGCCATTCGTCTGTCTTCTTTAGAGAAGGTTCTATTCATGTCTCTTGCCCACTGATCTATGGAATTGTTGGCTTTTTTCATGTGGATTAATTCGGGTTCTCTATAGATCCTAGTTATCAAGCTTTTGTCTGATTCAAAATATGCAAATATCCTTTTCCATTGTGTAGGAAAATTGTCTACTTGCTTTGGTTGTTGTCGCCTTAGAGGATAAAAGCTTTTCAGTTTAATGAAGTCCCATTTGTTTATTTTTGTTTTTGTTGCAATTGCCATGGCAGTCTTCTTCATGAAGTCTTTCCCCAGGCCAATATCTTCCAGTGTTTTTCCTATGCTTTCTTTGAGGATTTTTATTGTTTCATGCCTTAAATTTAAGTCCTTTATCCATCTTGAATCAATTTTT
>CAUYPK010001746.1:0-31536 GCA_963574355.1 Loris lydekkerianus | reverse complement strand
CAAACTTAAAAATAAGGACCATATGATTCTTTCAATTGATGCAGAAAAAGCTTTCGATAACATCCAGCATCCCTTCATGATCAGAACACTTAAGAAAATTAGTATAGAAGGGACATTTCTTAAACTAATAGAGGCCATCTACAGCAAACCCACAGCCAATATCTTATTGAATAGAGTTAAACTGAAATCATTTCCACTTAGATCAGGAACCAGGCAAGGTTCCCATTGTCTCCATTGCTCTTCAACATTGTAATGGAAGTTTTAGCCATTGCAATTAGGAAGAAAAGGCCATCAAGGGTATCAACATAGGGTCAGAACAGCATTTGTCTTTGTTAGTGTTTCAGGTTTTGTTCATTTTAATAAATGTGTAGTGGTGTTTTGTTGTTGTTTAATTTGTATTTCCCATGATGTGGAACATCTTTTCATCTGCTTACTTGTAGTTTATGTAATTTTTTTGGTAAGGTGTCAAGATCTTTGTCAATTTTATTATTCAGGTTGCTCAATTTCTTATGAAGTTTTAAGAATTCTATGTTTATTTTGGATAGCATCCTTTTATCGTATTTGCCTTTTGGAAAAATATTCTCCCAATTTGTGGCTTGTATTTTATTTTCTTTCTTTCTTTCTTTTTTTTATTAAATCATAGCTGTGTACATTAATGTGATCATGGGGCACCATACACTGGTTTTATAGACCATTTGACACATTTTCCTCACACTGGTTAACATAGCCTTCCTGGCATTTTCTTAGTTAGTGTGTTAAGACATTTACATTCTACATTTACTAAGTTTCACATGTACCCTTGTAAGATGCACTGCAGGTATAATTCCACCAATCACCCTCCCTTGCCCATCCTCCCCCCTTCCTCCCCTCCCTCTCCCCCTTCTCCCTATTCTTAGGTTATAACTGTGTTATAGCTTTCATGTAAAAGCCAGAAATTAGTTTCATAGTAGGGCTGAGTACATTGGATACTTTTTCTTCCATTCTTGAGATACTTTGCTAGGAAGAATATGTTCCAGCTCCATCCATGTGAACATGAAAGAAGTAAAGTCTCCATCTTTCTTTAAGGCTGCATAATATTCCATGGTGTACATACACCACAATTTATTAATGCATTTCTGGATCGATGGGCACTTGGGCTTTTTCCATGACTTAGCAAATATAAATTGGGCTGCAATAAACATTCTGGTACAAATATCTTTTGTTATATATCTTTGTTACAAATATCTTTGTTATATATCTTTGTTACAAATATCTTTGTTATATATCTCTGGTACAAATATCTTTGTTATATATCTTTGTGATTTTTGGTCTTCTGGGTATGTACCTAGTAGAGGAATTATAGGATTGAATGGCAGATCTATTTTTAGATCTCTAAGTGTTCTCCAAAAATCTTTCCAAAAGGAATGCATTAATTTGCATTCCCACCAGCAGTGTAGAAGTGTTCCCTTTTCTCCACATCCACGCCAACGTCTCTGGTCTTGGGATTTTGTGATATGGGGTAATCTTACTGGAGTTAGATGATATCTCAAAGTAGTTTTGATTTGTATTTCTCTGATGATTAAGGATGATGAGCACTTTTTCATGTCTGTAGGCCATGCACCTCTCTTCTTCAGAGAAGTTTCTCTTCAAGTCCCTTGCCCAGTCTGCAATGGGATAACTTGTTCTTTTCTTGCTTATACGTTTGACTTCACTGTGGATTCTTGTTATTAAACCTTTGTCGAAGACATAACCTGCAAATACCTTCTCCCATTCTGAGGGCTGTTTGCTTGCTTTACTTACTGTATTCTTGGCTGTGCAGAAGCTTTTTCGTTTGATCAGGTCTCAGTAGTGGAGTTTTGAAGCTGCTTCAATTGCTCGAGGGGACCTCCTCATAAAATACTCACTCAGACCGATTTCTTCAAGCATTTTTCTGTACTCTCTTCTAGTATTTTTATAGTTTCATGTCTTAAGTTTAAATCTTTAATCCAGTGAGAGTCCATCTTAGTTAATGGTGAAAGGTGTGGGTCTAGTTTCAGTCTTTTACAGGTTGCCAGCCAATTCACACAGCACCATTTGTTAAATAGGGAATCTTTTTCCCACTGAATGTTTTTAATTGACTTGTCAAAGATCAAATAATGGTAAAAGCTGGGTTAATCTCTTGGTTCTCTATTTTGTTCCATACATCTACCTCTCTATTTTTGTACCAGTACCATGCTGTTTTGATCACTATTGATTTATAGTAGAGTCTCAGGTCTGGTAGCGTGATTCCTCCTGCTTTGTTTGTATTACTGAGTAATGTTTTGGCTATTCAAGGTTTCTTTTTAACCTGGGTTTACTGATCAGGAAAGTGTAATAACTTGCCTAAGGTCAATTACTCAGCCATTAGAGAAGCCTGAAGGATGCCAGCCCAGCGAGTGCAGAAGCTATGCTTATGTTTTTCAAAGCCTTCATAATTTATACACTTATTTATTCTTCTCTAACACAGCCTCTTGCAGTTTGTCAAGAACCTCCCTGACATTTTGTTTGCCTTCCATGACCTTAATTGTAGACTTTAGTGTTTAAATCCCCCAAAATTTATTGCTTGAAATGTGCCTTTTTACTTTGTCTTTGCAACTGTCTATTCTTAGAAATGGTTTTGGCCTCTCTTCCACAGCTACTGGTAGATTTTGAGGTCTTTGTGGGATGGTAATGGTACATTTCTGTTGGCTAAATAATAGTATTCAAAAAAGCAAAAGTAGTACACAGCTTAAAGGCTACTACGACACGTCCTCATATCCCCATCTTCCATTGTAGTGCATCCTCACTCTGTAGGAGGATTATATTCTTCATTTAAAAATTAAATTAAACTTCCGTATTATAATGGTAATACTTTATATGAAATAGCAAGAAGATACTAGGAATGCAAAATGCTTTAATATGAATTTATATTTTATATTGCATAAAATGTGTAGACACATTTGAAAGCAGTGGTCCCATGTATACAGGACACGTACGTGAAAAACACATTGTTCTCTAGTGGACAGTCATGCTTATTGTGCATTTATGTTTTGGGATCTTTGCGAATCTCAGTGATCTTCCTGGAGAGAGCTTCACACCACCTGTTAGTGGTGACTGTCTCAGAACCGTTCCTTAATCCCTTTTCAGTCTCTTGTGTCCATTCAACACTCCCTACAAGTGACAGTGATGGTAGGGTAGCTTTTGCTGCTTCAGTCAGGCTTTCTTTTCCTAATTTACTTTTGATGGAAACTGTAAGTCTTTGACTGAAAAAGGTGTTTTCTGATTTATATTAATTTTAAATTCTGCCATTTAACTTTAACCACAGTCATTTTTCAAATCTAATTGTCAAAACACAATTTTTTTTGAAATCCAAGTATAGTTTTTAATTATCAGTTTTCTAACATTCTAGGAAGAAATTTGATATTTCTAAACCTTGTTCCCTCAACGCTGTTTTTACAGACATACTGTGAAGTCTACACATGTTGATTATGTAAATTAAGGAGGTATGATTTAACTGTAATAAAAATATAACTAGATCTCAACTGTTCAAGATTAATGTCTATGGATTAGATATTCCCAAAATAGGCACATAATAAATGGGCATAAGGAGTCTTATCTGCCACTGAATTTATCCCCTTTGAAAAGAAATTCAACTTGGTCAGATATGCTACTTTCTTCTTTGTTTTAGTTAGAAGTTCATAGGAGATATTGATTGGCAATAATATATTTTAAAGATCAAACTGAAGGCTCCCTTCACAGAATCTGAAAGAAAGAAAGAGAAACTTAAAAACTGCAATTAGACAGTGTGACAGATAACTTCAGAACTGATGTTGTTTTCCAGGTAATCAAACTTGGAACTATACTGAGCTAGAGGATTATCTATGTTATTTCGGAGATTGTATACCCACATACCATAATGTTAAGTAAGTCATTATTATTTCTAAATACTTTTGAATAACCTTTGCAGACTGAATAATGTTTTCACATAAGCACATGGATGTTCGTTGCCATCAACATGATTTTTATCTATTTTGACCATGTAATGGGAAATGTACTATTTTCTCAAACCATATTGAAACCACTGCAATTGATTTTGTGAGAGGGTGGATTGTCAGTGTTTTCAAATTATCTTTAAAAGGTTATCAACAAATTTGGGCCAATTTTTTTTTTATTACAAGTAGATGGAAATAAGAAAAAGAATTTGTTTATGTAAAGCTGTATTAACTTAATGGTGGTGCAAAAAAAAGTTTTGTAATGGTTTCTAGGGTATTCTTTACGAGTGCTTAGCAAATGGAAGGTGCCCAGTACAAGCAAACTTTGGTTCTCTTCAGGAATCAAGCAACTAACCTCATTATTTTTTTTTTTCAAATTCATTACTAAACTTCTATTAAGAAAAAAGGTATACTGTGATCCTATTTCAGCCAAAGACTTGACAATATTCCCTGCATTGCTGAGCACTGCAGTAAAACTAAGTCATTTCTGCCACACCTGTTTGAAGGTAAAATATTGAACAATCAAACAGAAGTAGGATCAAATTTGGCATCTTTCTTTGTAAAGATTGAAAAATAATCTGCGAATTTCAGATAATAATATTGCCTCATGGGAGAATGAGTGTATGTCATTTATATTGCAAAGTTACCTGAACAAATTCTATGTTGAGGCTCTAAAATGTATAAATTTCTATGCATCCAGGCAAAGCCCAAGATTCTAAACTTGAGCATTCTTGCTTTTGAGTATGAACTTGCAAGTCTGAATTAATAAATATCCCTGACACTATTCTTGGTAATCCCTTTGGTAACTTTCTGAACTATGTTAAAATTCAAAGATGCCAGTAAAGTGATTGAAAATGCAAACCACAATGTGACAAACTGGTTCAAGGTGGGGAGAGTACCTGCTATTCAAAGTCCTGACCCATATTGACATTTCACATTATAACCCCATTCATACTAACAACTAATTGCCAAATATTAAAAATATTTTATGCATCAGTATTGCAGGTAATTTCAGAATGAAAATTTATTTTATTTGAAATAAAGCACTCCTCTCTGTATTTTACTAACAAAATAAATACTGTGATCTTTTTCAACCAGAAGAAAAATATCAAGAGTGCTCTTAATGACCTGGGGTCTTTAAGGATGTGTTTGGCTGTCTTTTAACAATTCATAAATGCTATGGACTCTCCTAAATAGCTCAGTTCACTCTCTGTTTGCCAAAGGAGAGCTATATTGTTCACAGAATCAAAATGAATCACCACAGAAATCAATATTTCTTGGACTTGAAAAACAAAAGCAATATTATAGAGGATATTTTTTATGTTCAGAAAAATTAAGCTGTCTATATTTCAGAAAAATAAAATTGAGAACAGATCTTTGACTCAGTTTTGAGAGGAGAAACTGTTGCCTTCTACTCAGCAATGGAAAATAAGGTATGTTGTAACCCAAATGCAACAAGTGTACACACGTGATTTATAAACAAAATTGTCCACACAAAGCCTTAGAAGGATATTTGAGAATTATGAGGGTTCTATTCAGTTGTTGTCATTGTTTTATTGTGCTAGGGGGGTGAATACCTTCCTTCAATTACTTTTTTTTTTTTTTTTAATTGAAAATAGCCCCATTATGTTGCCGTGGGTGGAGTGCCCTGGTGTCATCATAGCTCACAACAACCTCATTCTCTTGGTCTCAAGCAATCGTCTTGCCTCAGCCTCCCAAGTAGCTTGGACAACAGGTGCCTACCACAATGCCTAGTTAGTTTTTCAAGTTTTACATACATGGTGGTCTTGCTATTGCTCAGGCTGGTCTCTGAACTCCTTAGCTCAAGCTATAAGCCTGCCTTGGCTTCCTGAAAAGCTAGCAGTATAGACATGAGCCACGGGGCTGGCCTCTACAATTACTTTTCTTACATGGACACACTCACTTTAAGATTTTCACTTCCTTATGCATTTTGTATTCTCTCCCTAATTTTTTTTTTTTTTGGCATTGAAAACTCACTGTGTAGCAAGTTGAGGAAATACCTAAAAATAAGGCCTGGAAACTTTCATAAGGTCAAGGGCTATACGAGGACTTAATTATGGGCATGTAAAACAAAAACAAAACAAAACAAACAAAACAACAAAAAATAAAACCTCCTGCTCCAAACTTGATGTGGTGTCCCAATGGAAAATTTCTTGTTACTGAATTGTCTATTGATCTTTCAAAGGAAGTAAAACTTGGCAATATTTGGAGATGATACTAGAAGGATGCACATCTGGTTCCATACTCCAAGGTATCAGTTACTTTGTTTCATGAGAAGTGGTAAAGCTTAGTAAAAATGACACATGAGACTCTCCAATGAGAGAGTGCTATCTTATTCCCTTGGTCATTCCTGGCTGATTTTTGATTTTCATTTTTGCTGTACATGATGTAGGCTGAGCTTAATCTCAATGACTTTTCCTAGCCATCAGTGAATTATCTTAGTTTTTTATAGAAATGCATCCTTTCAATAACTCTGATTTTTTTCTCTTTTGTTCCTGAACCCAAATGAGAAATGAAATTCAATATGCCTTTGCATGTTCTAGTACACTGAATATATTGATCTCAGCAATTTTAAACTTATAATTAACATTCATAATTAGGCTGAATTTGTTAAATATTGGAAATCAGCTAAAATATGTGTTATGCTGAATGACTTTAAAATACATATTTTAGAAAAATATTGGCTATGAACATTGTAAAATGAAGAGAATCTATTCTTGCATAGAAATTGAGCAGTTTATCTCCTTCTGAAGGCATAATAAATTTGATATTTTTTGCTAATAATAGCTAATGTTCTTCAGAAATTATTTCAGTGCATATTCTGCTTTAACTCAACAGGTGGGATATAACTCAGGCAACTTTGATGGAACAGAGTGGAACTCTTAGACGATAGAGTTTCAACAATAACATATAAGACGGCAGTATTTCCTGAGGATTAATGGTCAACTGGAAGAGCCTCTGGTCACAGGGCCATTAACTCCATGTGGTCATTAATTCTGCTGGAAATATCCTACAAAGACATTTGTAACCATTACTTCCCCTCTCTTAATACAATTTGGGGCAGAATTTTTTTTTAAATCTTTTCATTTTTGAGGATGATCTTTTTTTACTATGAACAAATATCAATGGCTTTATAACAAGCATTTGAAGCAGACTCAAGTTATGATATTTCATGTGTTATGTGTACATTAGCATTGCTTTGTTGCTTATAGCATTACAATAGGAAAATGCATTGTATCCTAATTAATCAAATGCTTCCAAGTAATATAAAGCCAAAGCACCTATTAAAATGGCTTGCTGTATAGCATGCATTGGCCAATGATGAAATTTATAAAAATCCAGTTCACAGAATATAGAGTATTTATCCTCAGGGCTGTTTACTATAGATTAAACTTCTGAGGATTTGCCACTGCTTTAAGGATTTATGTTACTGCTTTTAAAATGCAGGTCAAGTTCATAGTGAAGTTCTGGAACCTAGATTTATTTAAACTCTATAAACATGATTTCTTCCAAAAAATAATATTTTTAGTTATTTAGTAACAAAAACCAGAGTCTTAATTTTCTGTTCCTAATTGCCATAATGCCTATGAAATTATTAATGTTCTACTTTAAATTAAATTTCTTAATTTTCAGTGGGAAAAGTTATATTATTTTTTAGTTATCACTAAAACATACTTAGTATTAGAAATCCCCCAAAAAGAGGCTTTGGAAAAATATTATAAAATTAATGTACATGTGTATGAAAATATCAATTATCAGCACTAGAAAAATATGGATATTGAGAAGTACACAATTATTCTTGGTTATGAACTTGCCTTATAGTATGGAACTTGGTATGTTATTAGCTGATTTTATACTGTGCATCTATAGACAATACACTTTCATCATTTATTGATATATATTATTAAAACTAATAGGGAATATAAGTAAACCCTTAGGTGACGCAATATGCAACAAGCAACTGCAAAGGCCCTGCCAAATAAGGGCAGAATGCATCCCACACTGCCTAATACGAACACAACATTATAAAGAACGGGTGTCACATCTTATTGACAATAAAAGTGCCAAAAGCATGCATATTAGATTAGAGCTAAACTAATTGGAGCATGCGGGATGTTTGAAGTACAGTAATAGAAGCAGGCGCTAATCTCTGCCGTGATACTCCATGTCACCACTACTTGAAATTCCGTTGGGCAATATTAATGCAAGCGGAGGTCTGCACTACTAATAAATGAGGCAAATTGACTCAATTACTAATTTCATGCTTTTATGATTTGGGGTTTAGCTAGATAATATCTGCAATTTAATACACTGCCCTCTAGAGATCTTGACCGTTTACAAAGAACATGCTTTCACAGACCTATTTGCACCATTCATTTTGTTTCAGTTCTACCCTGCCATGTGGTGGGGGAGGGAAGGCCTGGGCTACAAGGTTATTTTCTTTCTCAGGGCTCCATGTGTAACTTCCCTTTGATTGAAATCTTCATCAGGGTTTATAGCTGAATTCCTTGCCTTCTAGCTTTATTTACTTGGCCCTATTTCTCTTTGGGGAACAGCAGCCACAAAAAGACAAGGCAAAACCTATGTGCTAATATATTTTACTGGGATACTGCAAAGGGTTTTATGCCATCAAGAATTCATACAGTTTTTAAAAATTAACATGATCTTTCACATTCTTTAAAAGCCAGTTCTATTATATGTTCAAATCAATAATTCTAAATTTCTTTCTTCCACGCCTCCTTGCCAAATGATGATATACCACTTCTAATAGATTCTTTGTACCACTGCTGATTACTGAGCTAATTTGTGCAACAATAGGTATTTCCTTGGGAATAGTTTAAATTAAAGTTCCCAAATAACACATTTCATTTCATCTCATTTATAAGAATTTTTGGGGGTGGGAGAGGGGGAGTAGCATAGCAAATACCTAATGAACTAAAACTATATGTGTTACTGTTTAAAAGTTTAACTCTGTCACATACAAGAAATGCTGAATTAAAAACAAAGTGATATTAAAATCCATAAAGATCATCTGTCAGTAGGTATGTTTTTATTTTAAAAAATTATACATTTCTTACTTTTGAAACGCATGTATAGAAGCTATACTTTACTTGGCTGAGAAGTGGCTATTAGGCAAATTAGAATGTTACGCAAACTATTTGCAGCGATGATTATTACAGCAGTGCTCATCTTCCTGTTAGAAAAGCAGATTTTCGAAATAATCATATAAAGTAGTCATTTGTTTCATTTCTAAAGGTAGGGCTCTCTACCTAATGTTTTTATTTCTTTGTCTCACCAAGAACGAAATAAAAATATACTTTAAATTGTATCTTTCCAACTATGGTTAACCTGATTAGGAAGAGGTCAGTAGGGGGATGGATGCTTGCCAAAAATCCTCTTTGGCGGGGTCCCCACCGACAAAGTGAAAATAGTAAATTGAGAATTCAGCCAATTAAGTCTGGCTGAAAAGCACTTTCCAGGGAGCTCTATCAATAATATACCTAAGCTATGTTTTGGGTGTTTTGGCTATTATCACTGTCTGAGACCCAAAAGAGAGAACCACCTTTCCTTCCTTCCTTCCTTCCTTCCTTCCTTCCTTCCTTCCTTCCTTCCTTCCCTCCCTCCCTTTCCCTCCTTTCTCTTTTCCATTCCTTACCCTTTTTTTTCCTTTCTTTTCATTCTGCTGGTGTAGACTTTCCATACTGCCCTATTCCCATTGGAGTAATTTTCTTTGTTTCTGTGGAACTGAAACATGCCTCGGGTTCTTTGTTCTTACAACAAAGCCTAAAACAACTTCCTTTCTGAACTGCAATTTGTGGTAGGAAGGTTAAGATCAAGAAGTGAATATATATTAGCAAACCAAGCTTCACACTACATCTCAATAGATTTAGTGTAGAAAAGAAATGTTTAACCCAGTCTGAGCCTGATGCTGCACATTTATAAGCTCCTCCAAAGAGAATATTCAGATTTCCCCACTTTGCTATTTGGAAAATTAATGTATAGAACATAAAATGTTATGTCAAATTCAGTTTGTAAAAGAGATGTTATTTCTCTTTTTTTCTTAATTATATATTTCCCTAAAATCTTTGTTAACTTAATTAATATCAGATCTTGTGCGTTCTTTTTTTCACTGTCCAGTGAAAGAATTGGTAGTTTAAGAGGGGAAAAGGTCAATTAACATAACACTGCTAAAATATTAGAAAGTTAAGTTGTACAGAATTGGTAATAAAAGGTAATATCTATTGAGAACTTAATATAAATTTGTTGTTTTCTAAGCATTTTACACAAAATCTTTTATACCCATTTTATGGATTAGAAAACCAACGCACAGAAAAGTTATATAAACCGACCAATGAAATAGAACTGATGAACAGATTTTGAATCTGTACATGATGATTCTGCTCTTAACTATTCTATTATGGACTAGTGAATATAAGCAATATGCAATAAAATATAATTTCTATTCCCCATTATAGTCCTAATAAGTACTTTGGAAATGATTGTTTTTAAATTTAACACCTTTTAGGCAAATTTGAGCTGAAATGTTTGTAACAAGCATTCCACATTACTAAGGTAGCATTTGAATAAAGATAATAGAGAAAATGACTATTATGCTATAGAAACTTAATTGAAATCATATTTTGGAGAACATTTTCTCCTATATTTTTCTCCAAAGGCTCTGATTTTCCACATTATATAACCTCAATATTTCAATAAAAATAGGCAGTTAGTACAAAAAAACTAATGTAAGACGGTAAAGAAATCTGGAAGGATATTTGAGAGCATTTCAACAAGTTGTAATGAGAGATGAAGTAAAATTTCCGTAGGTAGCTTGTGTGGGTGTGTGTTTGTGTACATGAGTCCAAAGTTACATGGCCATGTTGGTATGTGTGAAAAAAGGCATGCTGGTGTTTATTTTATACCTAGAAGATTTTGTTATTCACTTTATTCCTCGTAAATCTTATTATTAGCATTAAACCTGTGGATGTAAATTAATGAATGGTTTGTATGTATTTATTTTTTTATTTTTTTTTGAGATAGAATAGAACTCAGAATGCTAAGACTATTATTTAACTTTTCAACTCTAGCAACTTACATTATGAAACTTATTAAGAAATCACTTTTGCTTTAATTTCCCTAACTCTCCCCTTATTTATTTCAAAAGTAAAATAAAACATGAAACTTTAATACTGAATCTTAGAGTACCTTTGAAATCTTTAGTTAGTCTTTCTTTAACTTAGGCAGATAGCTTTCCTTCCTGCTACTTCCATTTAGAATAGGCACAGGAATATGTTACATATGCAAAATAATTAATAGCACAAATAGAGAACTTTGAAAATAGCAAACTTTGTTAATGTTCAAATTTCTTCATTGAAGTAACAGTTTAGGAAATCATCATATTAAAGTTCATAAATGGTAGCTTTATTTAAAGTTGATTATTATGGGTGGATATGAGATTTTGCATCTTTTGTATTTGCCTAGGTAGATACTGATAATTTTTTGAAAGCCATGCTTGTCATTCTCCATCTAAGTCAGTGCTTAACGTAACATTATCAAGTCAGAGCCATTAAAACTACAGCTGTTTTTGGCGTGGGAGATGATGGCTAGGAGGTAACTCAGACCATTGCATAATATTCTCTATAACAGCATTCCGGATTATATAATTAGTTGAGATGCAATATCGTGCTGCAGTATGCATTGTTTTCTAGCTTTCCTTTCTGTGTGCTGTTTGAAGTCGTCAATACCAATTACCAATGAAATGCTGCTCATATTTTTTCAGC
Source organism: Loris lydekkerianus (assembly GCA_963574355.1). Classification (NCBI taxonomy): domain Eukaryota; kingdom Metazoa; phylum Chordata; class Mammalia; order Primates; family Lorisidae; genus Loris; species Loris lydekkerianus. The sequence continues at coordinate 19,766 of CAUYPK010001746.1, read as the reverse complement.
CACCATCAGTTAGGAACACCGTATTTGTTCAAGGAAACTGTGTAAATCATGGTTCCATGATGCTGTTTTGTTTTGCTTTGCTTTTTATTGTGGATTCATTGAGTTCTGAGGACTTTTAAGAGATAATATATTGGCAATCCAAGGAGAAGGAACAAAAGTATTTACCATAGAAAGTCTAGATAAAGCCCTAATGTTAAATTAGCATACAATGCTTTTAGTGTTTTAATATGCACAGCATGAATATCCTGACATTTATTGATTTGCAATAAGAAACCAAGTGACTAGATCATTAGTGGGAGTAGAAAGGCTTCAACTATCAGAAAAAACAGAGTGTGGCAGAGTTCAAAAAGCTCTGAATTCCTGTTTTTCTTTCCAGTAAGGCTATTGACCTCAGTTTAGAAGACATATATCCTCAGATGCCGGTTATTTTAAAAGCTTTTAATCAGATAGTCACTCTGTTTTACATATGTAAAACAAAATCAATGTAAAAGAGTTGCCTCTTATAAATTTCCTCGACCAAATAGAACTTCAGTGCTGACGCTTGTTTTTGTTAGGAGTGTAAAATTTTTGTCACCCAGAACATAGACGTTCTTATTCCAAGAAAAATCATTGATAGCATAACCAAAGCACATTATTAGAAAAAGATCCACCTTCCTATGGAGCTATTCATTCTATTCAAAAATTAAGTGAAATAAAAGATGAATAGGCTGGAGAAGGCATGAGTTCCCTGGGTTAATGCAGGTGTTTCACTCCCCTAATCCCTTCACATCACCTGTTAATCATTCTAAAGAATCTATCTATGTCTATGTATTAATAAATATACATATTTAAAATTCAGCTTGATTTGACAAATGTTATAAGCAAATTTAAAGCTTTACTCTTCTAAATGACAGTTACATGTCAGCTACCATTGCAGGAAAACATCACTGAGGAAAATTTAATCCCATCAGGTAAAAATAGCAGTGGGTTATTGAAGATCACACATGCTGAGTTCTCACTCCACATTTTGGTGAGGAAAAAAAAATAACGATATACTTGGACTAATTTTTTGTGAGAGAGATCTATATGAAATCTTGGCATAACATCAAATTTTTCCTTAAAATAAGGGAAAAAATTCTATATACAAGGCCTGATATCCCTGTTGCTGCACAGAAATCTATGTTCCCTGTCCAGGAATAGAATGTCAGTCACCAGAACTGATACGGTCTACAAGTGGAGTCTCCCACTTTTTAAAAAGACCCATTCTCCTCCATGGTCAGAACTCAGAGGTTTGTTACCTAGATAAGAAAAAGCTTTGAAAAAAACAAAGTGAGAGAGGATACCCGAGAAGGGTGAGGTCTAGGAGAACAGGTCTTCTCAAGGAAAGGATACACCTGCAGGGTCCTCTCCATGGTGACTCAGCTCTTGGGAATTTGTAAACTTAACTTCCTGGAACTTGGAAATTTTCAAGTTCTGTGAAATCCTGTAGTTCTGTAGGACCTAGAATAACATGTCCCGCTTGATTCAAACTGGGTAATGAGAAGGGTACCTGTAGGGTGGAACTTTTTGACTGTTCATAAAAAGGGAAAGACCAAGGCAGTCGGGGAGCGTGGCCATTTGGAATTCTTCTATGCCGTAAGCTCCCGGCTGGTGAATAAAGCCTTCCTCTCATAAACGTGGGGTTTGGGTGCTCTTTCTCTCCATTGGGCCTCGTCTTCCTGCAACAAAATCATTTCTAGGTTTCAAAACTGACAGTCTCCTGTTGATCAGTTTTTATTCTACGTACCTTGTAACTAACACTACTAATATTATTTCAACAAGTATTATTTTTCCAAAAGAATAAAATTAGAATTTTGGTGCCTTAAGCAACACTGGCTTGAACTGTGAAGGAATAAAAAAAGTTTATGAAATTCAAAAATATCATAGAGACAATGATCCCCAAAGTCACGTACAAATCATTCCAAATAAACCTTTACTTGTTCTACATCATTATCCAAATAAAAATTTTCATTCATATTATCTAAGTTTTTTGTGTGTGTTTTGTTTTGTTTTTGTAATTTTTGGCCAGGGCTGGGTTTAAACCTGCTACCTCTGGAATATGGGGCTGGCACCCTACTCCTTTAAGCCACCAACGCCACCCAACCCTCTGAGGTTTTTTTAACATTACTTTGACATAATGCTGGAAATTTTTCCAGCTGAAGTTTGGTTTAGTTAATGACCTCCTTTAAAAAAAAAAAAAAAAAAAAAAAAAGAAGTGTGGATAACTTTCTTGAATCTTGTTAAAAGGTGTTCAGTTATTTATAACTCAGTGTGAACTGGTTGAATTAGCATATTTCCATCTCAATGTCTCTAAACTGGAAAAGAAAAGAAAGGCCACTGTTTGATGGGTAGGGCTCCTGGGGCTCTGGGGGGGGGTCCTTAAAGTGAAAGAAAGTTTTTCTAAAAAGCTGATAAATGAGGTCCCAAGGGGATTCTACATATCCATATATGTATGGCCACACACACACACACACACACACACACACACAGTTATGCATTGGACAACTGTATAAAATGTCTTTTTTTCTCTTGCTGTCCTGTGTGCACATCAAATATGAGAACTTGAATTGAGCCTTGTTCCAGTAGTGATATCCTTTAGCTACATTAATGATCAAATAGGAATTTGTGCTCTACCCTAAGAACCTAATTAATGTTGTTTCTGTAGAAAAGCACATGCTGAGTTTCCAAGTACAAACTAACTTTTTTGAATCATTGAATAAGTTGGAAACTGCTTTTATTGAGGCCCCTTTTTCTTAGGTAATTGTGACTGAGTCTAAAATGATTGCCTTGTGTAAACAGGGTAATAATGGTGTAATAACAATAAAACATTAGTCTTCTGATTTCCCCTGAAATCCTAACAGGAAGCATGATTAGTGACTGAATCAAGATAGCAATAAGAAATACTTCATTTGTTCTTTGAGCAAAACTTTATTAAGGGTAAATTATGTGTCAGATAGCATACAAGGCTCTATAATCTCAGCACTAGAAGTTAGGTTGACTTGATACTCTTCTTAGACAATATAGTCTCATGAAATTATATCCTGCGTTCTCTTGGAGAGATCTATATTAAAAATGTGTCCTCACCCTCCCATAAATTCACAAAAATCTGTTAGAATTCTCTGCATTTTGCCAACAACTAAATGACGTATTGCAGACAGCAACATTTTTATCCTAGAAATAAATGAACAAATAAAAAGTCAAATGAGCAAAATAAAAAGTCAAATGGTAATGCATTCACAGCGATCTTTGAAGGAGTTTCTGTAAGTTATATCTTACCACCATCTGGATTGTTATAAGCGCTTGAAAACAATCTCTTTGAAAATAATTTTTAATCAGATATCATTAATTCAGACTGACGGCCTTTTGATGTTGAGTAAATTTTTTCTGAATATTTTCATTCTAAATTAGGGTGGATTTTGAAAGAGTGTTTAGAGCAAGCTAGTCCTGGCTTGTTTTGTTCTGCTAATCATGCAAAATTATTCTCTTTTGGTGGCTTCTTGGTCTGATGTTACTGACAATTTCTGCTGTCATTACGAACTAATACACGGTCTAAGATGTGTCTGCTAGTGCCTTACAGATCTGCTTATCGTCTTTTTGTGAATAAGTTAATGAGATGAGTAAACACATGCATGACGATGTAATTAGTGTGTATAAGGTAATTATTTTGTATACATTCTTCAATTCTGCTTATTCTGAGCTATTTTAACATTTCTATATTCAATGCTTACATTGTACTCTATATTTTACAGAGAGTTTTGTCTGGTAGGATAAAATAGAAATATTTTTCACCGTTTTAAATATGAATGGAGAATCAAAATTACAGATATATATGTGTTATTCACCTTAGTATGTGGATACTTTTAAAATATGTGAATAAATATGCCTTAAAATATCTGAAGCTTTAGATCTGAGAACAGAACTGATAATTTATGTCTTATGATGAATTTTTATTTGTCCCATTATATTTTTAGTGCTTATTGAATAATGTTATACATGGGGTCAATTGTTGAGTCGAATGTTTTTAAGATTTTTATTATTTTGCTCAATAATTGAGAACATTATCCTTCTAGATGATCATAGATCAGAAGGTTTTCCTAATATCTTAGAGCACATGAAGAGATTTCAAAATGGTCTTCAAAGATTAGAGAAATGATTTATGAAAGCAATGTAACTATAGTGAGACAAGTGAAAGAGAATACCAATAGTATAAAAACAAAAGAAAGATACCTGATCAAGAATGACATGAGAAGATTCTATGAATTGAGCTTTTAATGTTTAAGTTCTACATAATGGGTCATTAGTGGGCATATTACTTGGTTTTTGCTGCATAACTATTAACAACAAAACTTAGTGGCTTCGAACAATAACCATTTTTTGCTCACAGTTCTGTGGATTGGCAACTTGGTTGTTCTGATCTAGACTAAACTTGTTGTAGCTGTTGTGTCACCTGGGAAATGGTCTAAAATGGCCTTGGGTGGAGGCTTATCTCAGCTCAGGTGGTTTCTCATCATCCAGGAGGGTGCCTAAGGCTTACTTGTATTTAGGTGTAGGGTTCCAGGAGGAAGAACAAAAGAATGAAATCCTTTGGGTTCTGAGCTCAAAACAAGTTCAATATAGCTTCTACCATATTCTATTGGCCAAAGCGAACCAGAAGACCAGCTCAGAATTTAAGGGTAAAGAGGTCCCATCATCTCTTCACGGGAGATTCTACAAAGAATTATGATCAGTTTTACAATCTGACACAGTAAGTATTTATTGTACTGGCCTAATATAGCAGGAAGCATTCATAGAGCTTGTTTTAAATGGACAAATTGATTGGTACTTGTATTCATCTATCATCATAGATAATGAAAATGAGAGTATAAAACTTTAACCCAAGATAGAGAGGGAGACAGAAACCAAGAACTATTTGGGGGAAATCTACACTGAAACTGAAATTTTAAAGACAAAAGTTCTAGTCTCCGGTAATATTTCACATACATGCAGTACTTTATAGAGTTTCTGGAAAGTTCCATGTGTATCGAACATGTGATAAAAACATATATGTAATAAAATAATCATTAAGGCAAATATTATTGCTCACAATTTATAGGTGTGGAAACTGAGGTTCATAACATATTATGTGTAGTAGTTACTTTAAACATAATAGTATTTCCTTTTAGGGAAAAAGTTGCACAAGTAATTGAGTACAAAAACCCTTCACATCTTGATATTCTCAAATGAGTGCACAACTAGCCTATGACTAATTTTCACGCCAAGGGGAGTGTGGTGATTAATGAAGCCAATGTGCTGGCAATTCTCTGGAAAGGTTGAATTCAGTGCACCTCTCATACACTGCAGAAAGATCTGCCAAGTATATTGAGGGTGTAAGCGTGATCATAGGAAACATTTTTATTTGCTTAATAAAACAGTTTTCAATGGACCTTAATAACCATATCTATTTATTGAAGCAGTCCCAGCAAGGTTTCAACTTATATGTATTTAATTAACTGCTAGCTCAAATTAATATTATATTCAAAATCAATGTAACTGTATTAATGTTCCTATTGGCCTTCTCCCAAATCAGTCCAAATCTATAAGGTTTTCTGTGTTTCGTAATTCAGCTTACTGCTCGGAGTGACGATGTTGCTTACATTTTGAAGCATCTACTGAGGAAAAGGAGTTTTTTTTAACCTTAAAATGAGAAATGATCCCAAACCATTATTTATTTGTTAAGGAATATAGTCCCGTGTCTCTACTCAGATTCAGAATCAGCACCACTAGCTCTAGCCAGGGTGGCTCTGACTCTGACCAAAGTAAGAGAGTGCACTCAAGGTTATCACAAATAAATACAATGACCCTCTTGTAGATAACTGGGTGGCACCTGTAAGACCCTTGTTCCAGATAACAGTTTCCTTCAAGTTGAAGTGAAAAACGTCCAACGTGCCTGCTGTTATTTACACATTTTTTTCAACCCACGTCTTTACAACTCAGCAGAGTGGAATGCTTTTGTAGCCTGACTCCTTGTTAAAATAACATTACAGAGTTTAGAAATGTCAATCTTGTTCTGTCCCCTAGAGAAACTGTGTTCCAATTAATGGTATTCGCCCTGCTAATAATTACAGATATTTCAGTTCTTGGCTACATACAGAAAAGATCCACATCTTAGCAAGAAATGTGTGTCAGGAGTGATAACATACACGAGGAGCCCTTGGGATTTGTATAAAATACATTTTAAAGAGTTGTATTCTTTCTGAGATGGAAGGCTCCAGATGCAGCCTGATGGCACATACCTGATCTTCATCATGGTAAGTATGTGCTTTCCCATTTAGTACTGAAACGGACACACTCCATGTTCTCTCTCTTATGTGTTGTTTTTCTTAAAAATTGGTGAAGTTGGCTGGGCATGATGGTTCACACCTGTAATCTTAGCCCTCTGGGAGGCCAAGGCAGGTGGATTGCTTGAGCTCAGGAGTTCGAGACCAGCCTAAGCAACTGTGAGAACCTTTTTATGCTAAAAATAAAAAATAAAATAAAAAACTATCTGAACTTTGTGGCAGGTGCCTGTAGTCCGAGCTACTCAGGGAGGCTGAGACAAGAGGATCCCTTGAGCCCAAGAGTTTGAGGGTGTGAAGTTTGATGATGCCACGGCACTCTACCCAGGAAGACAGAGGGAGACTGTGTCTAAAATAAATAAATAAATAAATAAATAAATATTGGTTAAATTGAGATACAGATAATTTTCTATCACTTTTATATATCTTCGAATGCAACTAACACTATACCTGTTACTTAGTAGGTGTTCAAGATATAATTTTTGTAAATTTTTTAGCTATCTATTACTCTCAGCATTTCCAAACTTGATTTATTTCTCCTTTATATTTCAATTCTCCCCGAGGGCAAATGGCCTAAATAATGTCTCATGAGAAAAAGAATTAATTCTTGATTTTGGCCAAAAATACCACCCAAGACCTTTGCAAACCTTCCCATTAGAAACAGACCACTGAGGAAGTTATTTTACACATAAGCTTGTGATCAGAAATAAATGGACTCTGTAAACCTGAGTCACTTGCTTATATCTGCACATATGCCTGGTAGGTCACTAAGGGTCTTTGGGTCCTATAAGAATCATTAAAACAGCAAATATTACCTGCAGAGGAGCTACCATAGACACCCCTGCCTTCACAGCTCCCGCTGTGCTAGCCCCTCGCGATGGGCAGCTTTCCCTCGATTTCTCTGTTTATTCATGATCCTGTGTCTTCTGTTGAGTTCCAACGAAGCTAAGTATTTGCTACTCATTCCAAGAAGAGCAGTCATCCCTTCCTCTGAGCTCTTTCAACATTTATGTTTGTAAATATCTGTTAGAAACTTAACTATATGTAGCTGGTATTTTAAATGGCTTCTTCAAATGTCTTAAAATCCCTCAATGGCAGGGATTGTCTTAAATGTCTTTATGCACAATGTTCCTAAGTCAGAATTTTGAATATAGCAGATAATTGGTAAGCCTTTTTAATGATAACATTTATCTATTGAGGAATGTTTACTCCAATGTAAGGAAGTGGAATAGGGATAAAATTGCACATATAAAGTGAAACTAAATTACTAAAACAGTATCATTTATATCTTAATGCTTTTTAGTTTAAAAATGTGGTCACAGATACTATCTCTCTTGTTACAGATGTTTGTAAAATCTGAATATTGGAATGCTTTTGATACAGAGGTTATTTCCAAAATATGATATGACAGGCTATGAGTCTTAATGTATCCAATTTAGCATCATATATTTAAACACCATGGCAAGGTTTGACAAGTTTACCTAACAGATATCGTTTGTGTGCCTGTTACATTTCTGGAAATGAGCATCATCTCTAAAACAGGGAATGCTGGTTTTACCTAAGAACAAGGAAGCAACAATACAACCCTACTTTTTTTTCTCCCTAAAATTATGTACCATAAATGAAGTCTGGTACTGTACTGTGAGCAAAAGTAGGGCAAGAGTAGAGCTATTACTTTTAAACAAGGTCATTTTTCCAAGTTGGAATGTCAGCTAATGCCAGTAGTATCAGCATTTTTGGCTGCAAAGCAATGAGTTTACAGACTTATTAACAGTTCATAAAATGTATGGCATTCTTCTGCTTCTTCTCACTGGTAAACATATGCTCTGAATTTACAACAGACTGAAGCACCATTCCATAAATATTGAAAATAGTTGTGTGCATCACAATGGAAAAGTCTCAGAGCGCAGTAGAAATATGGTGCTTCGTCAAGGAACAACAGGGCTTTTGAGATATGATCAGTGACGGACAACTCTGCCAACACACGCGGCGGTTGAGGGGAGGGGTAGAGGAAATTTTGAATGGGGATATTTTTAGGTATTCTAAATGTTAAAAATAGCAACTTTTCCATTTCATAAAAATATGATGAACACCGTTCTGTTAAAAATCTTTAACCAAGATTCTTTTAAACCGGAATTCTGTATGGGCTAGGCTGGTGATACCAAGGTTCTTTGTGTGTGAACAAGGTTATCCTTAATATCAAACTCAAATAGTAATGTCACTATGAACATCTTTGTAACTCTGAAAGAGCTCACCATTTTAAAACTACAAAGTTGGTTCTTTCTTTTTGCTCTCACAATTCCTTGTCCTAAATAGTATTCATTCCACACTGTCATTCTGCTCAGAATGTCGCTGATCAACGTCAGGCCGATCTCCTCTCCTTTGTGTGTCCTATCTGTTTACTGATCCTCACAAGACATCGAGTGCAGTATCTAGCTGACATCTGAATATGAATGAGTATTTTTAAATGACTGAAAGCGTTTTAAAATCTATTATGGTTCTCTTGGGAAGGAGGACAAGGGTGGCTCCCCATCTTGGTGCCTCTCACCTTAATTTTGTCCCAAGTGATTGCTCACACGTGGGGAGAAGGGAACACCCTACCAATCTACCAATCAGAACTTAGACTGCCAACTGCAAGAGGCTATAGAGGACTCTCCAGCCTAGCAACAGGAACAGGAGAGTCTTAACAGTGACCTGGAACAGCCTTATGACTAATTATAGTACATGGTTCATCCCTCCCCATGGGTTTTCGGGGAGGGGCATGGGAGGTCTGCATGCTAAGGTTTCAAGGTGACCTCTGAACCACTAGGTAGGCCTGACCCAGGGGTGTGAAAGAGAAGCACACCCTTGAGTGGCTGAACCTTTTTTTTGGAAAGAATGTCCAGTGCCCTCACTGTCACCTTGGGTCACTTACAGTTCAGGCATAAGTGGCAAAAGGGGGGGTGCTCCACTGAATAGTAGTGTGATCTGCTTAGTGTAACACCATAGTTTGCTTCAAAAATCCCTGAACTCAAGTTCAATACAATTTACAGCATAAAAGCAAGACTATTTTTTGAGACAATAGAATGTGTTCTGCAGTTTTTGTCTATTGTAAAATGGTCCTTGAAAGCCACACATTTTATAATAGAACTGTCATGAACATTCTTATAAACATGAGTTGTTTCATTAAAAAAAAAATGAAATCTATTATGTTATTGGGGTACGGCAATAAACTAGTAAAAGTATTTATGAATCCTGTTATAAATTGTCACACATTAATTTATCTTTTAAAATAAATTTGACCTTTTAGTCACATTACTATGATAGTCACTGAATTTCTTCCTTTTTTAAAATTTGCATTTTTTTATTTATACAAATTTATTAGGTACATGTGAAATTTTCTTAGATATATATAATGTGTAATGATCAATCAGGGTATTGAGAATGTCCATCAACTAAGTATGTTTTTGTTAAATATGGTCCTCTTCCTCTACTAACATACTCTGAATTTATTCCATCTTACTGCAAACCCGTGAACCCACCTCTCTTCATCCTCCACCTTGCTCCCCATTCCCTCTCCCTGTTTTTGTTCTCCATCCTTCCACTTTCTATTTCATGGGATGGGTGCTCTTAGCTCCCACATATACGTGAAGACATGGAACATTTGCCTTTTGTGCCTGGCTTAGTTCCCTCAAGGTAATGACCTCCAGTTCCATCCATGTTGCTGTAAATACATAGTTAATAAATTTCTTAGTGTTCAAGTTAATATTTTATTTTACTTATCCATAGAGTATCTCTTGGGGCTCTTGAAATCATGCTTATGTTCCACATTGTGGGACTTGATGAAAAATTAATTCTATGCTTACTAATGTCATTAGTATTTATAAACCAAATAAAATGTATGTTTCTCTGAACATCTCATCATAAAATTTTCTACATCCTCAAAAATCTAAATATTAAGGACTCTGGGTAAAAGTGGGAATTATATCGATAATATATTATTTGGAGATTATAATGTTTATCATATTTTGGTATTATCTATCTTATAATTATACATCATTTGAAGTTATTATAAAGCTAATGCTTTACTGAAGTAGCTTAAAAGTTTTCAGAAGTCCGATTAATATTAGAATAATAAGATAATTATGATTCTACTTACAGTATAGGATTAAAAAGGAACACATTTCATTTCTTAGAAGATTTAATACACAAATATGTGAATTCATTTTAGCTTTATAGCTTCTAGTCTTGTCTAAACACTGGCAGAGGATTTCAAGTTGGATTTCAGTCGTCAACGATATGTTTTTGTCTCAGACTCTAAATCCAACCCATAGATAATTATTAATTTAGTTGCGGTTTTTGTTACCTTTTTATGTTTTTCTTTTTGATCTGGCACACCCATGAAAGTCATACAAATACTACAATAATATTTACTTAGTACATGTTCAGAATACATATTAAAGAAGGAAGAAAATACTTACTCAAACATTCATGTATAATGGCAACATCAAAGCATTCTGACAACTGACCATATGTCCAGAAACACACTGTCATTATGGTAGATGAACAGAAATATACCCAAGAATTTCTTACTAGTATAACTACAAGGAAAAAATAAAGGAGAAAGCAAGCTGTCTCTTGTGTACATTGACTATGTTATTCACTGCTTTTTATCTCCAAACAGAAAATTTCTAATTTATCTCTACAAACCTGTGTACATGGCAGATGCCTAAAAAGTATTCTTTGTTCTCTCATACCTTCTGTAGAAGCAATAAATAACCTCTATGAAATAAGCATCAGCACAGTGATTCTGTCATTCTAAAATCATAGTGTTCCCCCTCCTCCTACCGCTGGAGAAAACATGAGAGCAAGAGAATTACTATCAAGGAGGAATCCAGAAGGGACAATGAGGTATTTTTTTTAGGGGAACACTTCAATCCTACTACCCAGCTCATAGTCCTGTGAGGCCAAATAATGTCATGTGTGTTAAGCAATTCAGAAAGTGTGCTGTTCATAGTAAATGCTTAGCAGAAATACAAATTATTGTCATTTTTATTTTTTATTTTTTTCTAATCTTTGTTCATAGCCATTTCTCTACCCAGCTAGAGGGATTGCAGGAACAGGCTTTTTCAGAGATGAAGATTCTTAACTCAGAACCAGTGGGTCTTTTTTAGAAAAGTTGTGAAAAGTTTCTTTTCTCTCTCAGCCTAGAATTTACCTACTTGGCTCGTTCTCTAGCCTCTTATGAACTTGGCCACCTCAGAAAATATAGCCAAACTTAAAAATGTGTTTTGATATGGAAATTTATGCTCATTTCTTGAATTTTGCCCCAGTTGATAAAGTAGCAAGAAGAAACTTAGAAAATCCAAATCCTTGTCTGAACTGAAGATGATTAATTTTGAAATAATTATAAGTTCATACAATAAACTCTGAGATCTTCAACAACAGCACTATTTTGCTGCCATGCAAAACTTTAGAAACCTCACAATTTAATTGCCATTGACAGTAATTAAACCTTCATAACTCCTTTGGTTGATTTCTCATGTATAGAAACAAGGTTGGTGGCTTGTCATTCTGCCAATGGGATGAAAAGAAGGAAAAGCTATAAAGAAAATCCATAGACAACAAAGGTTTCAGCTTTTACTTTTTTGTTGGTTGCCAGCAAGTAGTTGAGTAACAGTTCAGGGTGAAAAGCAGAAAGATAGACAGTAAATGAAAAAGCTCTGCCTACTCCCACATTATATTCCTCTGAAAATAGGATCCTGTTAGGTCACGCACTTGCCTGGAGCTACACCACGTCCATGATATTTCTGACTTACTCAGGAAATCAATCTAAACTAAATGTCCAAATTCAGTTTAAAGCTGCTTATCATCAAAGTCCCCATTCACACTCTTTTGGAACCAGCCTGATAATTGAAATATCTATTGCAGAGTCAGAATAAAATCCCACTTTATAGTACAGACATTTGCTTTCAATAAAATGTTTTGGTGCTGTTGTTATTTGTTTCCTCCAATAATTTGTAGACAGTTATCTAAAGAGACGTAATGATGATGACATACATCCTTCCTTTTGTGATGTTAGAGTTCATCTACCTTCACAACTTTACCAGGCTTTTCCCCAGGCAGTTCCCACTTTGCACTTTTCAGAAACACTGTGTTTCCCAGAAATACCCCAGAAATACCATGCCTTGGGAATAGGCTTTCCTCTTTGTCCTTCCTGCTCCCCAGATCTTGTGCAACTTGTCCTTCAAATGCAGCACAACTGGAAAGTTCCCCTTAACCCCACAGCTGTGTGTCTTCCTTCTGGGCCCCCCAGCACTGTGCCGCGCTTCAAGTATTTCACAACATAGTTTGTCTCTGACCGTCCCCTACGCCCCACCTAGAGTTTCCTGAGGAAGGGCAGAGCCCAAGGACAGCCTTTGGAAGAGATTGGACTCGATTTTCCTGCTAAGCAACAACAGTGTAACATTTCTTTGGCATATACCTTTTTATATATCTTGGCCAGTGTATTTTAAAGTAAAACGGGCTTATGCTGTAAAGGCAGGTATCATGATCCAATTTCATTTGTGCTTCAAAATGGGGGGCATATTTTGATAATGTGGTGAACAAGGCAGAAAAGTAAAAGGCTGTGTTGAAGGCCTTGGTGTCCATGTGAATCTTCCATGAGAACTAATAAAAATTGTACTTTATAGAGAAAAAGAAGCTAAATAAGAATGATACAAATGACAGCAGAAAGCTGTAAGGAGACTAGTGACTGACAGACGGGCCTACTGTATGGATGTCTTTGACTCTACTATGAGAGCATATTATTTATAGTCTATGTAGGCGATTATGAGAAAACCTGACCATGAATGTGAGTGTGGTTTGTGGAGCTCTCTTAGCCTCAGAGTCACAAAGAAGCTGACTGCATAAAGAAGGATGCTGTGGTTTATTTCTAACACAGTGGTCCTCAACCTTCCTAATGCTGTGACCCTTTAATACAGTTCCTCATGTTGTGGTGACCTCCAACCATTATTTTTGTTGCTACTTCATAAGGTAATTTTGTTACTGTTACAAATAGAAATGTAAATATCTGATATGCAGGATGTATTTAGGCCACCCACGTGACTGAGTCGTTTGACCCCCAAAGGCGTCGTAACCCACAGGTTGAGAACCGCTGTTCTAATCTGAATCATGTTTAAACCCGAACGTGATGCTCTTCACAAATATTCTATCCTTTCGTCTCTTAAAAAGTTGATGAGGTTTCTGAATTTTCATTTTTTAATGAGTCATTGATTAGACTAAGTTATCTTTGGAATTTTTTAATAAATCACAGAAGAAAAATCAGAATAGTTTTACTTGGGTTGTAAAAATGTTTACTTGCAAATTTTTCTCGGATTCTTTTGACTACCAGTTAATCTTTACCACAAAAAGAGTAAAGGATGCCACCTTTATAGTCACCCACACATGAGAAGTCAAACATCTGCCCTGACTGTTATGTTGGTTATAAATTCACTGTTCCTTTAAGGAGTAAGAATTAGCCAACCAGGATCATTTTGGATTTCTATGGGAATATAGAAATCAAAGACAGACATATATGGTATATATATATTGGCCAAATACTGGTAATAGGAATTTGATATAGAATGTTTGTGCATATATTTATGTATTTTTAATAAGGTTGTCTAATTTATAAATCTTGGGAAGTTCTGATGTGCATCTAGATTTGGGAAAAACTAAAGAGAGGATAAGGGAAGTAAGACAAATTCTACATCAAATTAACACTTGAAAAAATTCTTTTAGCTGGGTGCTGTAGCTGGTGCCTATTATCCTAGCACTCTAGGAGGCCTAGGAGGCTGGATCACTTGAGCTCAAGAATTCGAGACCAGCCCAAGCAAGAGTGAGAGCCTGTCTCTACTAAAAATAGAAAAACAGAGGCAAGACGGTCACTTGAGCCCAAGAACTTGAGGTTGCTATGAACTATAATGCTATGGTACTGTAGTCAGGTGCCAGAGTGAGACTCTGTCTTAAAAACAACAACAAAATTTTTAAAATAATCTGTGAATGTGACAATAAAAACTAGGAGAAGGCTACCTTGTGTAATGGGAAAATAAAGATACAAAGAAAATGATTTAGATGAAAATCATCTGTGTGTCCCCTTTACTGACTGTGATTAGGTATAAGTCTATTCCTCTGAGTCCCCGTTTTTGTACATTGTACATGATAAAAGATGTTTGATAGGACTGGTAAAAATATTCCACAGAATGATGTCTATGAATGTACTTTATAAATGATGAAGCACTCTTGAAATATTCAGACTCATTGCTTTATGCTGGGAGAGATAATGGAATTTAGAGAAATGACTTTGGAGTTCTAAATCCAAGGTATAAAAGAACAAAAATATAAAAGAGATATAAAGAAGGTTAAAGTAATGTCATAAAACTGATATAATGATAAGGTGTAAGGGGTTACAACAGGAAAATAAATTATAAAAATCAGAAGTATTAACAAATCAGATGGTGCAGTAAATAATTGCTCTAAGATATTTAACAGTTAACACAAGGTTTAAACGTATAAGGTACCTTGCTTAGGAACAATGAGAAAAAATATATGGAGGTTAAGTAAAAGGTCAAAGAGAATTTGTTCCTTAAATCTATTACATTTTTAAAGCAAAAGTCATAAGCAAGATAAGTATGAATTAATTCAAAATCCAAAAAGATTAGAATCCACACTTTGTTTAATTCACGTGGAAAACTTTTAGGAGAGGACAGAATACACAAAGGATGTCTAGGAGAGTCAGGTGGACAAAAGTGGGATTTGTCTGGGATGAAGAAATAGACTCCAACTTAAATGTTTTGCTAAACGACTTTGTAACTATTAATATTTTATGTGGTATAATACAGTATGTATAAATCTATTAAATTTAAGTGATAGTAATTATGAATTCATAAAAAACTTCAACATACATGAATGCATTTTTTCATGTTTTACTTGCATTGTATATATACTGTTTCTATTTATTTGATCAAACATTTATTATTAGAAGATATCAGAAGTACAAACATCCATCCTCCTACCACACACCATTCCGATCACATTGCTTAGAGACTGTTGCCTTTGTCTGCATTTTGATAGGTCCTCTTTCTGTCCATGTTCCCTGCAATTTCTTAGATACACACCATCTCACACACATACACACACATTTACACACTTTATTTTACTAAAGAAAATTGAGATTCTTATTATAGCTGCTATTTTCCAATTTGCTTTTCTTACATAAATTTTGTGTCTTCAAAATATCTTCATGGCAGTATTTATAAATCAACTTAATTTTTTTAAAGTAGCTACCTAGTAGTCTAATCCGTGTATGTTATAATTTCCCCCATTTCTATACCTGTGAATTTTAAGTTTGATCTAATTTTCTCTATTGGAAAGAGTCCTGAAGCATCTTTACACTTGCGTCTTGGAGCTTAGCTGTGAGATACATTTTTATTTATTTGTTATTTATTTATTTATTGTTTGTTTGTTTGTTTGTTTGTTTATGTATTATTGCTTGAGATTCATCAAGGGCACAAATAATTAGGTTATACTGATTGCATTTGTTAGATAAAGTCTTTCTTGGAATTGTGTCCTGACCCAAAGAGGTGTGCCATACACTGTGACCCCCCCACTGCCTCCCTCCTCCCCTCCCCACTTGCTCATTCCCTTAACCTCCCTTGTATTAGCTCATCTACTGCCTTGATATTAAAATTCAGTAATTGGATTCTAGCGTCACCATTCTTGTAATGCTTTACTAAGAAGAATGTGTTCCACCTCCATCCAAGCTAATATAAAGGATGTAAAATCTTTTTTAGTGGCTGAATAGTATTCCATGGTATACATGTACCACAGCTTGTTAATGTATTCCTAGGTCAGTGGGCATTTAGGCTGTTTCCACATTTTGTCAATTGTAAATTGAGCTGTGATAAACATTCTAGTGCAAATGTCCTTATGATAAAATAATTTTGTTTTTTGTTCTGGGTCATGGCAGGATCAAATGGGAAGTCTCATTTGAGTTCTTTGAGGATTTTCTGTACATTTTTACAATATGCATGTCTAGGAGGGAAATTTTTAGGTCTTACTATGTAGACATTTTAAAAAATAATATTTATGAACACTAAAATTCTCTCCCAGAGGGTTTTACTTTTTTACATTAGCATGTTAATGTGTACTAAGGAATGATATAAACCATTATTATTTTAAATGGCTTTTGACAGGACAGATTTAATTCAATCTTATGTATATTATTAGCAGAGTATATGGTTTAGGCTAAAATCACATATTTAAAAAATTTTCATATTATAGCTCATTATTTCCCACCATCAAACTTCAGATACCATCAGAAAGTTAGAGTCCAAATTCCTAGAGCTTCAACCACAGTTTATTAAAATTATGGCATCCTTGTGTTCTGAGACTATCACTCTATGAATCTTTCCCCCAGGAAAAAATAGAAAAGTTTGGTTTTGTGAACTTGTAATCTAAAACAAATCAACCCAAGTCTAAATTAAATTAAATATGATCTTTGCATAATTGGTGTTACACAGAATCAACAGAGCCTATAAATACTATAGGACAAAGAATGCAGTCTGCAGTATCTTTTCATTTGAAAACAACTATTCATTTATAAAATCTTGTTTTCTTTCTCAGCAAAATCATTTGTAGCATCCACGTATGATTACTGGTGCTCCCATTGCTGCATATATATGCGGGACTCACATATTTCAAAGGGATTATAGGTAAAAATGCTAAAAGGTGCACAGTTTGTATGTCATCATCAACTCCTTTCTTTCCTTTATGATTGGGAGAAGGGAGATCTCATTGTTTGAAATACATTTTTTTTTTAAAGGAAAAAGAATGTTTGAAATTTTAGCCACTTTGTTTCTGAGAGAGTGACACATTGGATATATAGATAACACAGGGTATTTTGGAACACAAATTGGACAGAGACAGAGAATTGAAAAAACATCTGTGAAGATAGGAAAATTATAGCTTTGTTTCAGAATGCACAGACTTATCCAGGAGCGAAACATAGAATAAACACTGCGTAAAAAATTTAAAGGATCTGAAGGGGAAAACTCTAAACAAAAGTAGGAATTTTTTTCTTGTTTTGTTTACAGCTTTATCCATAGCATCTGAAATTACATCTGACACAAAGTAGAAGCTCAATAAATATTTGCCAAGCATATGTTTCAATAGGCTATTAAAACGTTTGGATAAAATACATTATAATAAAATCAGTGGTGTACTGACGGGTACTTGCTGTGTGGTCAATTTCCTCATCTGTCTAATGAGGATACATTGACATTTGCTCCAAAAAGAATTAAAGGAGATAATCTGTTTGAAGGACCTAGTCCAGTGAATGAGTCATGAAAAATGCAATTTATGGTAGCAATTGCTATTATTACTAATTTATGCTGGGGACTAACAGTTTAGTTTGTGAGTATTTGTCCCACTTTGCCAAGAATCTACTCAAATACTCAGAAAATAAATCAAATGTTTCAGTTGGCTTCTCCTTTTTAGTAAATCATTGTTAACCAGACTAACTTGTATAAATTTAGGATAAATTTTGAAGAAGTAAATAAAATTGACTCTAAAACTATTAAAAAATAAAAATTCTAATGCAGCATTGTTCATATTGATGATAATTCTCATTTCCCCTCTGCATAAGAACTATTTAATATGCTATTTTGGAAACAATGTTTAAGTACCATTTTCATATCACAACTGGTCTTCACAACTTTGTGTGTTGTTTAATTAAAAAAAGCCCCAGTAGAAAACAATTATATGAAAGGATTTACTTTAAAATTATACATTTTTACCAAGCCATATGCTAATAAAAAAATCACCCCTATAACCAAGTTTGATTAGTTTGCAGACATATTCAGCTTTTAATTTAGATTGATATAAATTCAGAATTCTATTAGCTTAATTGCCATACATTATACAAGCACCATCCAAAACTTACTCCATTTTTTTTTTTTTTGTTGTTGTTGAAACAGGGTCTCACTTTATCACCCTCGGTAGAGTGCCGTGGTGTCACACAGCTCACAGCAACCTCCAACTACTGGGCTTAAGCGATTCCCTTGCCTCGGCCTCCCAAGTAGCTGGGACTACAGGCGCCCACCACAACGCCTGGCTATTTTTTTGTTGCAGTTTGGCCTGGACCAGGTTTGAACCTGCCACCCTCAGTATATGGGGCCGGCGTCCTGCCCACTGAGCCACAGGCGCCGCCCAAGGATGAGTTTTTAGGTATAGTTTTATGTTGTTTTCACTGACCATGGTTGATTTCAGCAGTGGGGTGATTGACCATTCAAAATTTATAGCAGTTTCATTTCAATACAATTGAAATACACATGTGGTAAATCTGATTCCTCTCACTCTTTCTGCCTACTGCCAGTACTCACAACCCTGATGTGTGGCTGGATTGCTACCATACTTTTATAAACTGCTTTCTGCTTCCACTCTTGAATGGGAGAGTAGTCAGAATAATTTTTTTTTAATTTATTTATTTTTATTGTTAAATTATAGCTGTGTACATTAGTGCAATCAAGGGGTACAATTAGAACTCAGCGTTCTTACTTGAAATTACATCATAACTTTCATGTTCAGCCCTGCTGTCCGAAGGCATCCCTACCTATAAAATAAAAGGCCATCTCTTTATACATGATCTGTAATTCCTCATGACCAGGTCTTGTCATTTCAACACCAACTCTCTTCACTCTCCTAACTTTCTGACTCCTTCTCAGCCCTTTGTTTTCTTCCTTGAACACCCCAGTCTCAGAACTTTGACACCTGTTGTTCCTTCTGCCTGAGATATTTTTCTTCAGACTGTCCCGTGGCTGGCTCATCTCAGTTCTTGTATTTCTCCCAGAGACTTTTCTTGAACTCTTAAACACCGTTACTGGGACCCATGCTGCAGCTACTTTTTATCCTTGGTCCCACTTTATTTTAAGGTCCTGCTAACCTTAAAAACCTGAAATTCTTTCTTTATTTCTTTATCTGACGTACACAATGTAAGCCCTATGTGTGTAAGAATATGGTGTGTTTTGTTCAATGTTGTATCTTTAGTGCCCAGTTAAGGGTTTTGCCCACAAAAGGCAGTAAATAAATTGTTCATCAAATGAATGGATATCTGTTTTTTACATGCAAATCATCATAGACATATGTAGTAGTAACAGCAGAAAGACTTTTTTCTTTGATGAATATCTTCTGCTTGCTCTTCAGAATCCAGCTCCAGACCCTTCATCCTGCTTGGTGCCCTGGGGAAACTGACCCATTTGGACAGTACCAGCAATTTTATATGTGCCCTTTATGTTACCTATCAGCTAATCCATTAAATTGCAAGGTTCGCTTCTGTAAAAGGGGTCTTTGTGACCCCACACTTGCTTTTTGCTTCTTTTGCCAACTTTTAGCGCACCTATTTGTCCTTTTGCCAAC
>CAUYPK010001744.1:0-19702 GCA_963574355.1 Loris lydekkerianus | reverse complement strand
ATGGAAGAAAAAGTATCCAATGTACTCAGCCCTACTATGAAGCTAAACTATAGCTTTCACATGAAGGCTATAACCGAACTATACCACAAGACTATGGGGAAAGGACCAAGGAAGGGGAAGGGAGGGGGGAGGTTTGGGTGGAGGGAAGGTGATGGGTTGGGCCACATCTATGGTGCATATTTTTATCTATAATAAAAAAATTAAAAAAAAATCCTTTGCCCATTTTTAAATTGGGTTGTAATTATGTTTTTGAGATATAAAAGGTTTTTAAATATATTCTACATACGTTCCTTTATAAGAAATATGATTTGCAAATATTTTCTCCCATCTGGGGATTGTCTTTCACTTTCTTGATAGTGTCCTTTGAAGCACAAAAGATTTTAATTTTGATGAAATTCAATTTATCTGTTTTTTTTTTTCTTTGTTCTTTTTTTGTTTCTTGTGCTTTTGGTGTCATGTCTAAGAAGCCATTGTCTGATAAAAAAAAAAAAAAGGTCGTGAAAATTTGCATCTATGCTTTCTTCTAAAAGTTTTATTGTTTTGGTTCTTATATTTAAGTCATTAACCTACCATATTTTTCAGTTAATTTTTGTATATAGTGTTAAGTAGAGGAGATATGTTCTTTATTTTGATTGTGGTGAGTTTCACTGGTGTGTTTACATGGTAAAACTTAGCAAATTATGCAACTAAATATGTGCCATTCATTGTATATCAATTGTATCTCATTAAGTCTGTTTTTAAAAATGTGATGTTTAGGGTGGCACCTATGGCTCAGTGAGTAGGGTGCTGGTCCCATATACCGAGGGTGGCGGGTTCAAACCCAGCCCCTGCTGACTGTAACAACAAAATAGCTGGGTGTTGTGGCGGGTGCCTGTAATCCCAGCTACTTGGGAAGCTGAGGCAAGACAATCACATAAGCCCAGGAACTGGAGGTTGCTGTGAGCTGTATGATGCCACAGCACTCTACCAAGGGTGATAAAATGAGACTCTGTCTCTATCAAAAAAAAAAAAAAAGTTAAATATATAAAAAAATTAAAAAGTGATGTTTAATGATATAACAATAATACATATTTATGATAGAAATTTTAAAAAGTATAAAAAAATTAAAAGATTACCTATAGCCTCATTATTGACTGTTAACACATTGCTGATTTTCCAATGTTTCAGTCTTGTGTCAGTTTTGCTTTTAAAATCTTAATCACATTTTTCAAGAATACTAAGAATATTTTTAATATTAACTAAAGAATGAGTATTTTATTATTTTACATTTGTTTAACATTTATTTAACAATTAATTTGTGTAAAATTAAAATTTAATTAAAAATAGTCTATTAAAAATTAAACAATTAGGGTGGCACCTGTGGCTCAGTGAGTAGGGCACTGGCCCCATATACTGAGGGTGGTGGGTTTGAACTTGGCCCGGGCCAAACTGCAACAACAACAAAAAAAAAATAGCTGGGCGTTGTGGTGGATGCCCGTGGTCCCAGTTACTCAGGGCAACAGAATTGCCTAAGCCCAAGAGTTGGAGGTTGCTGTGATGCCACGGCACTCTACTAAGGGAGACAAAGTAAAACTCTGTTTCTAAAAAAAAAAATTAAATAAGATCCCATATTTCAAAGGTCCTGGAACAGGTGGAGACTGGAGCCTTATAGCATCCCAGCTGGGAAGAGACGTGTTCTCCCTAGATTCATTTTTACTATTAAACTTTTTAGGCTGGGCATGATGGCTCATCTCTGTAATCCTAGCACTCTGGGAGGCTGAGGTGGGTGGATTGCTTGAGCTCAAAGTTTGGGACCAGCCTCAGCAACAACGAGACCCTGTTCCTACTAAAAATCAAAGAACTAGCCGGGCATGTGGCTAATGCCTGTAGTCCCAGTTACTCAGGAAGCTGAGGCAGGAGTTTGAGGTTGCTGTGAGCTATGATGCCATAGCACTCTACCAAGGGCAACTGAGTGATACTCTGTTGCTCCCCACCAAAAAAAGGATTAGGAAAAAAATAATGTTTTTACCAATGCATGTGCCATCTTCAAAAATTTTTATGACTTCCCTTGAGAAGACACTGACCTTTTCCTGTCTACATTCAGAAAGAGCATCTCTACTGGTACAGGCGTGCTCTTACACCCACGTATAATCTCAGCTGCTCTTCAGGGGGCTCTTTAGCTCTTTCTTAGTTCCCTGGGGAACTCTCCTGGTGGTAAGGTAAGAGAGAGGGCCCTGCTGGAGTCCAACAGGAGGCCCTGCAGGCTGTTCACAGCCTGGTTGGCATCTCTGCATGTGGGGTGTGGGGGAGTGCGGCCAGAGGCATTCCTCGGGGTGGACGGTCTTTCCATCTTACCCTCTTGTAAGGAGGTATTTAACTTAAGTCTAGGAAATGGGCTGCCCAACCTCAGATGACCACGTGATAAAGTGGTTTCCGCCTGCCCCAGCAGGACTGGGTCCACTACGTGTTATTTTCACCTCCTAAAAGTCTCTCTGGGCAGCTACTGGCTGTAGAGGAGAGGCTGGGGCCGAGTCTAGGAGCCACAGCCTGTGACAGAGAGGGAAATCTTGCTTTTCCCTTAAACTCTTTGCATTTTCGTGTTTTACAGAAGTTTATTGTCTAACAATATAACAGCAGCTGAGTTTTCAACCAGAAACAAAGAAACACATCATTTGAGAGCTGGAAATTAAAATCAATTTTAGATTAACAGTTCAGCAAACAGTCTTAATCTGTTCTGCTTATTGAAGGTACCAGGTGGCTTGTAAGCAAGAGAAATGTATTTCTCACAGCTCTGGAGGCTCTAAAATCAGGGTGCCAGCACAGTTGGGTTCTGGGGAAATCCCTCTTCCAGCCCAGATGCCTCATATGGCAGGCAAGGCTGCTCTCTGGGGTCCCTTTTATAAGGGCACGAATGCCATTCAGGAGGGCTCCACCCACACCACTGAGGGTAAGGATTTCAACAGAGGAATTTACCAGGGGAGACACACATTCAGGCCATAACAGTAACTGAATTCTTGCTCTGTGTCACTCCCATGCCTGGTGTTGGGGACAGTGCTGTGGGTAAGACTGATTGATCCCTGCTGTCAGGGATCACACAGAGCCTCAGGTCATGCTGTGTGAGCAGGCCAGGTCAGGGCCTTTTAGGGCCAGGGAAGGCTTCCTGGAGGAAGCATCATCTACACAGACTTGAAGGGTGACCAGACAGAGCCAGGAGCGGGACAGAGGGAAAAGGGCTTCCTCTGGGCACACAGCATGAAAATGGCACTCAGAAACCAAGACACTCATCATCTCTGTGCCTTAGCAAAGTTGATGAATGCCCTGGCCTGTCCTGTCCTGTGTGGGGTGGAGGATCCTGAGCTTCTACCTGGAGGACTGGTTTGAGGCCATGAGTGAGAGCTGTGGTCATTCTGGGGGCATCCCCAAAGGGCAGGAGTTCTCAGGAACGAGGTGCTAAGCCTTTAGCCAGCTCTGCTCATCTTGAGCTTCTCCCTCTACTGCCGACCTCAGGGGACCCAGGGACTATTTGTCAAGGGAGAGGGCATAGTTTGTTTACATACTTGACATAGTTTGGCTGATCAGATTTTTTAGTCTCCAGGCAATGGGATGGAGACTGTTACCAAGAGGAATCGTGAGAGGGTGTTCGGGCTGAAAGCTCCAGGTTCATGGCCCTGGAATGAGACCAGGACAGCAATAGTGGAGGTGATCACGGTTTGCCTGGGGCCGACTAAATAACAATAACTTAGTTATTGATGCTTATTGATTGTTTTTACACTAGAATCCATCCTGAGTGCTTCACATGTATTAGCTCCACAGAGGGAGAGGAGTGCAGGGAGATCACGGATTATGTGGGGAAACTGAGGCACAGGGGGCTAAGTAGCTTACCTGACATGCAACTAGTTAGCAGCAGCGCCAGGGTTTGAACAAAAGTTATTCTGACGAGGATGGAGATGACAACGGTGTTGACCTGGGGTGTTGCTGTGCCTCAGCTCCTGTTCAGGGTGGGCGCTGTTCTGTGTTTGGGAGATTCAGCAGGGACAATCACCAAAGTCCTCACTCTCATGGGCTTAGGTTTTAGTGGGAAGACTAGACTAGAGAGATATAAAATAACCTCAAATAGATAAAAACTATCTTCAGAGAGTGACAAGTGCTAGGAAAAGAACTAAACGCAGGGAATGAGACAGAGAAGGGCAAGGAGAGGGGCTCTGTGAATGAATGACTGTGGCCAGGAGCCACCGGGGCCTGGAGGTTGGCCTGGGGGACAGCAGGGAGGTACAACATGAAGACAGGCCCTAAGCACCTGTCATCCAAAATGTTCACGTCCTGAAGACTCTCTGGACAGAGTCTGGGTAGCTGCGGTGAGGTCAGCCAGGGCAGAGGTCATTTCCTCCATGCTGCTTTTTTTTTTTTTTTTTGAGGCAGACTCTCAATATGTCACCCTCAGTAGAGTGCTGTGCTGTCACAGCTCACAGCAACCTCAAACTCTGGGGCTTATGCAATTCTCTTGCCTCAGCCTCCCAACTAGCTGGGACTGCAGGTGCCCACCACATCGCCCAGCTATTTTTGGTTGCAGTTGTCATTGTTGTTTAGCTGGCCTGGGCTGGGTTCAAACCCTCCAGCCTCAGTGTATGTGGCTGGCCCAAGCCCTCCATGCTGTTTTTTTTGTTGTTGTTGTTGTTTTGTTTTACTGCTAAATCATAGCTTTGTACATTAGTGCAATCACCTGTACCCATTCTAAAATCCACCATAGATGTGGCCCCACCCATTACACTCCCTCGAAAAAAACTCCCCCCCCCTTCCCCTTCCTCGGCCCTTTCCCCATAGTCTTGTGCTATAGTTGGGTTATAGCCTTCATGTGAAAGCTATAGTTTAGCTTCATAGTAGGGCTGAGTACATTGGATACTTTTATCTCAGGAAGAGAAACTTTTAATAGAAGCATCTCCTCGTGGTTGTCTCAGGCTGGGGCTAGGTCAGAGACAGATGGTCCAGGAAGATGTGGTCAGAGAGGCCGGGTACCCCACTACCCCTGTGGGCATGGGACCATCCACAGAGATGTGAAGATCTCTCACATTAGAAGAACCTTTCAGTCCCTCCCTGGCTCTTCTCTGGAAGCACTGGCCCAGCTGCATTAGCTGGGGGGAAGAGGAGGACAGGGTCCAGACAGAAGGAAGACTGGGAACACTAACTCCCTACAAAATGAAAGCCACCTAATTACATTTATGACTTTGTATTTTCCTTACTAAGATATATCCTCTGTACATAAAATGGGATCAACTTGCAATTGCATGCCTACATTTATAATCTTGCAACAAATGAGAACTCAGAGACCTGGTAAGGCATCTTCCCTCTAACTAGCTTTCTCTAGAACCTGCCTGGCGTCCTTCAGCCTGTCTGCTTCAGATAAAGCAATGAAATCTCACTCTCTCCACCAGCCTTTAGCTCTGCAAACCTGAGTGTAGACTAACAGACACGGTGGAAGGGCAGGCATCCCACCTACCTGGCCTTAACAGCAGAGACAGCAGCTGTGACAACAAAACCAGCCGCTCCCACCCCTGGCCTTCATTCTTTGACCTTAAGGAAACTTTGGGTCTCACTTCTCTCTTGAATGTCATTTGTAGCCCTGCAGAGTTGGCCTTGGAGGCTGGGAGCGGTAAGGAGTGGCACGCCCAGCAGACTTGAGAACATTTTCCTTGGCAATCAGGAAAGCACATCAAAAAGAGGGACCCTGTTTTCCTTCTTCTGTTTCCTCTGTGTTTCCTTGAAGCTGCAGGGAATGACATCACAGCAAAACAAAGTTGCCAAGACATACTCAAAAAAAAAAATGTCCTCACATGGTTACATTTTCTGCAAATTGCAGCATTTGGAGTATAAATCAGAGTAATTGTTTAAATCAGAGTGACTGTTGAAACAGATTTCCAGTGATCAAATCAAAAACGCAATCATTCCTGCGGTTCCTCCGGTGCTCGGAGCCCCAAGTACTTCTGAAACTGTCGGTTGTCAGTTACACGAAGTGTTTACGTTAACATGCTGCCCTAACAGAAAAAATATATATTTTAAGAAGAAAATGTGAATCCAGGGTTACAAGAATGTTTCTGAAACAGCTAAGTCATCTTGTTTCAAGTAAAACCAGATGTTTGCATCAAGAGAAAGCCAATCATTTCTTTTAATTATGCTCAATGGTCAGGCCACCAAGAATCCCCACATGTGTACACATGAGCCGGTGGAAATCAAAGGCTTTGCGACAGGGAAAGCAATCAGCAACTTGCAGACCACCAAATGGCACCGGCGTGGGGCCCTTTTTGAGCTCCTTCTCTAGGAAAGTGCTCAGCAAGGTGAGACCCCCATTCATCTTCCCCAGTGTCGATGTCCCATGCTCTGCCTCTCTGCTCGCGAGAGTCAAGGCCAGGCTTGAGAGTAGATTCATGATGAAGGTCCACAGAAAAGGCACCTGGACAGTTAAGCCATCTTCGTAAGTGCCATCTTCATAAGTGCCTCCCCAGGCACCAAAGCCTCAGGAAAGTGAATGAGACACACAGAGCCTCTGGTCTTTATCCTGAAAGAGGTACAGTGGGGTTTCACACTCCAGCCTGCACCCCCAGGTTGTCGAGAAACCTGAGTATGTGGGAGACTTACCTGTTAGCTTGGTCTCCACTCTGCTGCATGATAGGGCTTGGGGGCACTGGTGAGAAGCCGCACCCCGACAGGTGGGCCAAAGGGAAGGCTTTGGGGATTCCACTTCGAACTAGGCCCACTGGGCTCTCCTGACCAGAGGCTCCAAGCAGAGACGTCACTGCCTGCTGGGGTCTTCACCTGTGGACTCTGGAAAGATTCTGTTGCAAAATGCTCCCTATAACACAGTGGTTCTCAACCTGTGGGTCACGGCCCACAAGAACTGTATTAAAGGGCCACAGCATTAGGAAGGTTAAGGACCACTGCTGTAACAGAAGAGAAGAGCCAAGGACCCAAGCTCTCCTCCAGGACAACCACAGTATCTGAGCCTTCTCACAAGTGGTAATTCCTAAATGTTTGTTCTAGATGACACTGTAGAACTGTTCCTAATAGTACAGCCAAAATTTAATACGCCCATCGAGTCTGCTCCCCACACTGCATTGCTCAGGTACAAGCTTCCCAATTTTACTATGCACTATCTTTAGTTTTCTTTAAATTAACTTGCTTCTTTTCTTTTCTCTGTGTGTGCATTGTTGCTTTTACTTAGATAGCTTCTTTAGCCTTTTCCAAAGGAAAACTATTCATGAAATCACAAGTAAGATGTGTTAGCTATGTATCTTTTAAATATGTGTTAAAATAAATGTATAGCTATTAAAATAAAAATATTTACCCATGTTTTGGCTAAAACCATTTCACATGCTACTATCAGTACTTACCCATGGCTTGGGAAATGCTGTTATAAATTATTTTGTAGATGTCTAGTGTTTCATCCAAACCTTTAATCAGATTGTTTTAAATAACGGTAATAAATGATATCCAAGATTGGAAGACTGATCCACGGTTCCATGAGCACAACTCTCAGCGTACTGATTATTGTTGGGGCGGAATTAAAGCCCCTGCTTTGTTATGTCCCATTAGAAACAGTGACAATTTTCTGTCAAGAGGATGAGGGAGATACATATTCTGCAGGACCCCTTATGAGAAGATATGGACAAGAACCCAAATATGCACTTGTTTTCTCCACCTCTTTTCTTGTGCCCTTGAACTTCCAAGAATATTTCATTGTTTTCTTCCAAAACTAATCCTGTATCATTATTAAACTAAGAACTCTGCTTTGAACTCAGCCCAGAAGTCAGACCCATGTCTATGCAGCCCGCATTTGCTAATCACTTCATGGCTGCGATTGACTAGTAATGTCCTCAAAACCAGATCATCACAGGGAGTCCTGACTTTAGAAGGGAAGTGAATTGTTTAAAAATAAAACACTCCCTACTTGAGGTCCCTGCCCCCATAAGATAGTTGTTTAATAACCTAAATGGTTGTTTTTGAAAAGTGCTTTGACTCCAGTTTTGCTAAATGTTTCCTTGAGTCTTTCAACCTTATCAATTAAATACCCTCCCTTGGCCCCAGGCCAACCAATCAGTCCACATAACAGTCAGGTTTCCTTGTCCAATCCCCTCCCTGCAGGGTGCACTGTACAGTGTGACTTCATGCTCAGAAACCTTGTCTGAAGTGCCACTCCTGAGGCTCTGACCATTCATTCATCCATCCAGTCTTTAGCATACAATGTTTAAGAACCTATTGAACACAAGTCATCCAAGACATTTGCTTAGGAAAAGCTAAAGATACGTTAGTCATTAATATAAAACCCCAACTCTTGGAGAGACCTCAGGTCCATATTTCTACAGAAAGTTGACCTTTTCAATCTCAGGACAACGCCAGAGAACATTTAGTCCCTTTTTAATTTAGTGGAAATAAATCCCCCCAAAATTCAGTGTGCTGTTTAAGTAAGAATTTTGTTAATGAAATCACTTCTCTTGCAAGAGGTTGAGTGAAGACTTTAATTAGAGACATAATTGGAATTTAATTACAGACATAATTGGAGCTGCAAATAGGTGCTGATACCAACAAAATGGAAGAGGCCAAGAAAGTGAAAAAACAAGCTCCACTCTCTCAGCAGCTTCACAAAAACAATGTTCAGACCTTGCAGATGCATCCAGACCTAGAATACAGCTAAGTACCCTATAGCAGGTGCACCTTAACAAACCTTTAGGTAAAAGTAGGTGCCTATTAGCTGTGCTTTCATCTGCACTATCACATGAACATCTATCTTGAGGGAGGCCATTTGAACCACAGAGGCCCTTGTGGAGACTTCACAACACACCCGTGGGATGCTACACACTCACTTGCCCTCCTCACAGAAATCTGGGTGTCCACAAGCCAATCAGCATACCCAAATAAGAAAATTATGGCTGCAGGGAGTTACAGATCTTGCCACAAGAGGGCAGCATTGCACACAGACACAGTGCAGAGTCCCAATTGGCAAGAGGAAGAAACTGAGGCAGAAGAGGAATTAGTAATGTGCCCAAGGCTCACAGTAAGTACCATAGATCCAGCCTCAGAACCCTGGCCTCTGACTTCCAGCCAAAGCTCCTATACTTTCCCCCAAGGTCTCAGAAAAGGATTTTTGTGGTTTGGGCATTGTTGTTTTACAATTGAAAAAGTTGCCTGATCAAAAGCTCAGCTTCTCCCCCCCATGGAGCATAAGATGAGCCCCTCTCCCAAAATTCTGGGATGCCGGAACCCTTTTGACCTTGACCTAAGAAATATATTTCACATTACAACCTACATTTAGCATGCTACATATTATACGTGAAACAGAAACACATTTTCACAAAGCAATAGCCCTATTACTCAGAATCTACGTCGTTCTTTCTTTTTTATTGCTGGGCAGGTCTCCACCCATTTCACACCCCACTAATTGGTCACCAGTCTTGATTTGAAGGGTGGCCTGGAGGATGGTCTTGCCAGGAAAAAAGTTAGTTCCGCTCTGCTCTATCCTCTGGAGGTCCCAGATTTTGCCAGAGCTTACCGGGGGTCTAAGGAGCTGAGCTTATCCAATCTAAAAGACAGGATGATATAGTTCACTCCCTCTGCAAACATCAACTCCCCACCAAGAGTTTAGTCCTTAGCTGGCCCCTACCAAGAGATGACCTCTGGCTTCTGGCACCCTGGGATCAGCCTTCTCCTGCAGCCTGCAGGTCCTGGCCCTCTGTGGGTTCCTGATCCTGAAGCTCGTGGGAAGGGAAGGATGGAAATACAGCGAAACAATCTGAGACCAGAGAGCCAGAAGCTGTTCGAGACTCAGGAGCTTACCCAGGCAGAAGCTACAAGGAGACTGTTTTGACCAATCGCCAGAATCTAAGAGCCTTGGCCAGAAGCAGAGGCCTCATGAGACGCCCTTTTGCTACCCATCGGTGTACCTACCGACTCAGGCATGACCCCCTCCCACTAGGCACAGCTAATAGATCTATTCAGAATGTCTTTCCTGAGACTCTACCAAGTATTTCACCTTGTTCAACTTAATCCCCTTGCTCCCAGCATATTATTTTATGAAGAAACTCAAAGGAAGAGACATCTATTAATGAACAACCACCAAGTGACCCTAAAGTCTTGCTTGAACCCAAAAGCGAATTTTTAAATCTCATTCCCTGATGTCTGGAGTGAATTTCTGGCAAGGCCTCATAACTGGACAGAGAGCTTCCTGCTACAAGTCTGATTTTTGTTTCTCATGGGGAAAACTCTGGACAATGAAAAAATCTTCCAAGTGCTACAGCTCAGACCCTGGCCTAGGACGCTGGTGAGTTGCCCTCTCATCTCGGCTACTGTTGCCCCAGAGAGAAAAATGACTCAGAACAGAACTGGTTCATTGCAAGTGATATTTATTGGGTGTCTACAGGGTGAAAGTAGTGAGCAGGTTAGAGACTCTAAGCTGCTGGCTTCAAACAAGAAAGAGGCTAGGGCCAGACGCGGTGGCTTATGCCTGTAATCCTAGCACTCAAGAAGGCCGAAGCAGTGGATTGCTTGAGTTCTGAAGTTTAAGACCAGCCTGAGCAAGAGGGAGACCTCATCTCTAAAAATAGTCGGGCGCTGTGTCAGGCACCTATAATCCTAGATACTTGGGAGGCTGAGGCAAGATGCTCTCTTGAGCCCAAGAATTTGAGGTTTCTGTGAGCTATGATGCCACAGCACTCTACCCAGGGCAAAAAAGTGAAACTCCATCTAAAAAAAAAAAAAAAAGAAGAAGAAAGAAGAAACCAGGAGCCAAGGAATTTTGACATCTCTAGAAGGTGGGAAAGTCAAGAGAATGGATTCATGCCTAGAGCTTCCCAAAAGGATCACAGCCTTGTCAACACCTGAACTTTAGCCCAGTGTAACCCGTGTCAAACTTCTACGGCGCCATAAATCTGTGTTGTTTTAAGCCAACAAATTGTGATTTGTTACAGCAGGGATTGGAGGCTAATGAAGATTTTGGTCATTTTCTCTGAAGCAAGTTCTCTTGACATCTCTTCTGTGTTTCCAGGAAAGAGGAAAAGCAAGTCCCTAAGAAGAATTTCCTAGTTTTGTATTAGCCAGAAAGGAATTGGAAGCTGGTTCTTTGAAGGACAAAGGAAGTGCCCTACTGCCTGGAAAGTAAAATCTTGAGGCTGGAAATGGGACAGAGGGCAGAGTCCCTACCCCACTCCCACACAGAGTCTAGAGGAGCAGGACCTGCTATTGGGTGCTTTGGGGACTAGGGTGGAGAAAACAAGGCCCAGCGTAGCCTGGGGGTGCCCTGGCAGAGCGTGGCAGAGCAGGCTGGCGCTGACAGTGGAGGAGCTGTCTTCTAAGACCCAGCAGTCTAGGCGAGAAGCCACGGCCATGCAGCTGTTCATGTCAGAGGCCCTGGGATCTTCCATACGTCTCCTGAGTCACAAGGCCCAGAGACTGTGACAGGACACGGTGACACAGTGGAAGCCAGGAAGAGTGACAGATTTGAGACATCAGCTGTGGCACCAGGGGTCTTTCTACTCAGTTCAGTTGTGCTATAGAAAAATAAAGAATTGCCACCTTTTTTGCATGTGGGAAAATGTACACCTGATACATAGTCCCCTTGGATCTTCACAAAGCCTGGCTGGGCCCAGGGGTGTCAGCAGATACAGGGGCGCACTCTCACTGCTCACACCCACCCCTGCCTCTCTCCAAACAGCCCCAGCAGAGGGGGGTGAATAACTGAGTTCTGACCCTGAGCCCCCATTTAGCTGAATCTTCTCTAGTGCTGTGAGCAGTTTCTAAGTACCAGGGAGGACCCTGTGGTCATCAGTCACCAGCCCCAGAAGGCCGCGCCTAGACACCCAGCACTCTAGTCCCCTCTGCTGCCCTGGAGCCACTGCAGTGCTCTGAGTGCTGATCACCTCTCCTGGGGGGACGTCCTCTGCTGTCCACAGAACCCTCGGAGCTCCCTCTTGCCCCAGCCCACCTCCAGAAATCTCTGTATGGACTTGGGGAAGAAGGTGGGGGAGTCTCTCTCTCTTTGTTCAGAATCTCTCTCCTTGCCATTCCCTCCCCAAATTCTCCGGACAACTAGCATAATCTTTTCAATGGTCTCAGACTTTGGGGGAATAAAATCCAGGAAGGAAAGTATCCTGCAGGCAAGTTCTGCTTTGAAGTTAACCACAAACGTCCTTTGAGGCAAGGACACCCAGGGCCCCTAACTGCTTTGAAAGGAGATGGAAAACTGGGGAAGTCCTGGGAAGGGTAAAAACAAAGTAATATGTTAGAAAGTTACCCTGACACAGCGCAGATAATAGTCTTCATTTCTGCACTCACTGTTTTTAATATTAACAGATCTTTATGTAGCATGGCTGGGCACGGTGACGCAGTGTCCTTGCGACGCAGTGTCCCTGCTGTCACAGGCCTTCCTGCAAGGAGGGGTAGCCAGACAGCCCTCATACACAAAGAAACAAGAGAACAGCCCCCCATGCAGAGAAGGAACACATGGGCTCTGGTGGACTGGACCTGGGCCCCTGCATTTGGAGGAGGGTCAGAGAGGGCCCCTTGTGACATTTAGGTAAGATCTGAGTGACAAGAGGAACATGTGCCTAGACCATGTGCTGAGCAGTTTGCATGTGCTGTCTTATCTGACCCTCCCAGCCACCTGTAGAGTCCATGTTATTATCTCCACCTTCCTTATGAGAAACTGAGGTTCACAGAGATCAAGTTCCTTAGCTTTTATGATCCAGCCAACCACCAAGAGCAAGGGCCAGACCCGGGGTCTGTCTGGCTCTGAAGCCACAATCCCCTCGACAATACTAGGTTGGGAGGGAGGAGCACTCAACCTTCTTGGAATCTTCCCAAATGTTCCAGACAGAAATTCTTCCTTCCCCGCTAGGTGCTGACATGTCAATCTTTCCTCCTTGATCCCCTGGCAGGGGCATCCCGAGAGGTGGTCTCTATCCTCCTAGCCGTCCCCCATGTGAGAGGATAAAATTGGCCAACAGCTCCAGCCTCTGCCTGGCCACCTTCCTGCGGGTGCCGGCCCTATGCTGTGGGCTGACAGGGTGGGGATAGAACTGAGCAGGCCAGATGGGCTGCATGGAGCCCAGGGTGGTATTCAATTCTATTTTTATTCACAAAAATCTGTTCTGGATTTTACTGTGCTTTGGGGCAAGGAGAGGTCAACTCTGTTCACCTTTGCTGTAAGATGAGAATACGGCAGGAAATGAAGTGACAGGGAAGCCAACCGGGGAAAGGGAGAAAGGGCAAATTACTGGGAAATGAGAAAGCCGTGTTCAGATCAGAGTGGAGGGTGTCAACGCTCCCTCCCACTGGGGCCCTTCTCCCTGAGGCCAGGGACACAGAGACATTCTATAAGCGTCACGTGAGGGCTGGCCACTGGGGTGCTAGTGCCCTGCCATGTGTACCCACCAGCCCACTATCCAGTTGCCTGTGCCTCACGGCTCCAGTGGGGTCACTGGAAGGAGCTTCCTCAGGGAACAGAGCCAGCAGCCCCAGGGGTGCTGGCAGACCTCCCATCTTCATCTTCACTGTGTGGTTAGAAGCCCCTCTGTGTGCAAGGCCCAGAGTTCCTGTGTGTGCAAAGTCAAACACATGTGCAATGATGCGGAAACTCAGATAAAGCAGCTCTCTGGTCCCTCGATCTCAACAAGGCATGACTTCACCCCTCTGCACCCTTCAAGGCCCATCACAGAAGCTGTCCCGTCCAGAGAGGCCTCCTGCACCTGCACCAGGACATCACAGGGGCTGACACACGCCTGGCTAGCACAAAGGCCTGCAGAGACACAGTCTCAACTCCATTCAGAAAATAATGATTGAAACCCTCTTAAGTGCTGGGCACTGTGCCAGGAACTGGGACACCAACAAGTTCTCATCCCCGAGATCCAACCTATGCACATCTCGGCTTAACAGAGGGCGGGAGAGGAAAGTGGGCTGAGGTTCCACAGGCAGAGTGGCAGGAACTCACCCCCCTGAACGGATCAGGACAAAAAGGAGTTTAACTTATTGGACAAAAAAAGCATTTGAGTTAGTTCTTCAAAAGACAGGTGAAACTGAATTTTATTTTATATTGGTTTTGCTTGTATTTTGCAGAGAGGTGGGTGGCATGCCAGGAGGAAATGTCTGAGCGTGTCATCAGGTGGAACACGGATTCCTGGGGTGTACTGGGGTGGCCTCGGGGGCTAGTGAGTGGCATGGAGTAATGATCAGCTTGGGCCACCATCACAGTTTCACAAGCTGGGAGGCTCAAATGACAGAAATTTCTTTCTTCACAGTTCTGAAGTCTACAAGCCCAAGTTCAGTCTTGGCAGGGTTAGTTCCTTCTGAGCCCTCTCTTTCTGGTGTGTGTTTGGGGGGGGGGGCTTTCCTCTGTCCCCTCTGGGGGTTGAATATCTGTTGTCTCTCTTGGATCTCATCTCCTCTTCTTGTGAGAATACCAATCAGATAGAACTGGGGTCCATTTTAACTTAATCATCTCTTTAAAAATTCTGTATACAGTCCCGTTATGATGTACTGGGAGTTAGGGCCTCAACATAAGAATTGCAGGGGAGGACAGTTCAGTTTATAGCACACAGCCCGCCCAAGGAAGGGGAGACACAGGTTAGAGGGAGGAGGGGCCACATGTGGTGAGGCAGGGGGAGCTTCAATGGAGCCCAGATTCATAATCTGTTAAGTATAGGACTGCTTGGTTTGGCTTTCACGCTATGGGTTAGCACTGCTAAACTCTGCCCTGCACCCTGCTGTATGCTAACAGGTGTTACGTGAACTAAAGTCTCAGGCCAGTTTGTGAAGCCCATTCTTCCCTGCAGGACTCCCCAGAGCCCTTAGTCACATGGTAATGTGCACTCTGCACCCCGAAGAGGAAAGTGTGGCCCCTGAAGCCAAGTTTGAAGGAACATCTCATGGGGCAAATATCCCTTGCATACGTGAGGACATGCTGCTGAAGGTGATGGGGACCAGCAAAGATTTGTGAACAGAGCAAATCTCACAGTGTTACGCTCCTGCAGAGATGTGGAAACACCTTGAAGCTGGTGAACTGTGAGAGAAGGTTACACAGCAAGGGCAGGGGTCCCTTCCAGCAGCCCAGGCCTCCATGGGTAGGACAGCCCAGTGATAGAGCAGAGCTTGCTGGCACCCAGGGAAGCCCCTCTGCTGCCTCACCAGCCCTCTTCCATTCCACAGGTATGAATTAGGCCCCTGCTGCATGCAGGTGGTCCACAACCTAGACAGCTTTGCCTGGTACACACGTCATTGTCCCTCATTATCTGTGTCTCTAAGCAGGTTCCAATGGATGAGGGAGCTCCAAAGAGTGTGACAGCAACAACAATCCAGGCCAGGTGCCCTGGCCCCTTCCCCCTCTCTTTCAACATATGCCAAGTCCAGTAAAAAGGCCTAGGAAACCCAGGACTCTTAGGAGGGTGATCAGGGTGCTCCTCAGGCCTCAAGCCTGAGCTAAGGCCCTGCTGGTCTGGCCCAGCAAAGCATCCACAGTACTCAAATGCAGCCGTGGAGACAGGTCCCTAGAGGCAGCCACTCTTCTATTTTTTTTTTTTATTTTAATGTAATTTATTTATTTTTTTATTAAATCAAATACACATAGATCATGAATACATTTATGCATATATGGGGTACAATGTGTTGATTTTTTTTTTTTTAATACAATCTGACGTGGTTACATCAAACCAATTAAGATTCAGACGCAGCCAAAACCTCAGGACAGAATGCTAGTGCTCATTTCAGAGACATGAGACCCGAGAATTAGACCTGGACTGAGGAAGCACATGTTGCCCTACAGCCAGCAGTCAGGTGCTGCCCACCCCTGGGGGTCTCAAGGACCTAGGCAGGCTGGCTGGTCCAAAGTTATCTTCCCTTACACACCCAGGGAGAAACCAGTTGGACACTGGAGCCCTGCAGGAAAGGGGCAAGGGCCTTGGCCTCGCTGCAACCTTCAGGGGGAATGGCTTTCGGGGCCTGTGGTCATGGGTGGAGAGAGACCGCCCTGCCGCTGGGCGCCTGTGTGTTAGTAACGGGCAGGGAGGGCTGGGGGGCTGCAGTTCTCCCCCGGGCTTCCCCCAGAGCTCCTGGCAAGTTAAAGTACAAACAGGAGATTCAGAAGCAGCAGTTTGCAATGGAGGGTTTTTTCCATGGAGCCTCTTTTAATACACCCATACTCTGTTTTTCTTTTCTATATTTTTTATTTTGTTTTTATTAAGTAACATATGTGATTCTCACCCCTATCAATTACCCAGCCCACAAGACACCCCTGTCTCTGGGTGTGAGCACAGATGAGCATGTTTACACACATTGCTTAGCGATGAAAACAGGAAAAAGGCTGATTTCACAGTGTGCCTTCTCTGCCACGCCAATATGTCTCTGTGTCAAAATGGCCCCATCAAAATGTCATATGCTCTCCATGGCAAAGGGAAGTCCCCTTGCCCCGCCCAACACACACACACACACACACACACACACACACACACACACTCACACTTACACACTTGCTGCAGATGCTGGCTGATGCTGGGGGGGCAAGTCTGGCCCTGAGGCAGAGAAGAGCCGCTCCCCACTTCCCTCCCTGGGATCTCTGGGCTCTCTTGGCCATTTCTGAGACGCTTCACAGGCCAAAGGAGCAGCCACCTGCTTCTTTCACTGCTTCATCACAAGTACCCTTTAAAAACATTTCTTAGCCCATCAGGTCATTGACATTTACTGGGGTTCAAATACAAAGGCTCAAACACCAAGATTTTATAGAGCTTTTCCTTTCTACCAGGACCCATCTTGTCCTTTGGGGAAGAAGAAAAAATACTAAAACTGAATTTAAGGTACATTCTGCTTCGCAACACAAGCTCTTTACCACCACCAAGCCAATGACTCTGAGTGTCCCAAGCATAAAGAAATCTAACAAAACAGCAAATCCTCAGCCTCACATCACCCCCTTTTAGTCTGTGATGAAACTCCTTGTGACATTCCAACAAAAGACAGCTACTGCCCTGCATAATCTCATAGGTGAACAGCCTCCTTCCCTAAATAAAGCAAGAAGCTCCTAGGACAGCCTGGTGCCCCAGAGATACCCAGTCCCCAGCTTTCATCTCACCTATGGCTGAGGAGCACCCTGTCCTGGGTCTTAGTTTCCTCCTCTTATAAAATAAAGCCAAAGATTCCTTCCAGCTCCTAAATTCTCCAATCTGCCTATTTCTGAGCATACATAATTTTAGGGAAACAGGGATTGTTCTTTTAGGCCTTGGAAGTTGTCAGCTGAGACTAACAGCCAGTTGCATGACAGCACATTGATTCCTGGCTAAGTGAGTAGCTATGCCATTGTGTCAGCCTGCTCTCTATGAGGAAAAGTGAGGGACTGGGGAGTTTCCTGTCTTCCCAAATATGAGTCTTTTTTCTCAGCTTTACAACAGCAATAGAATTTTGTCCATTTCTTTCCAGACTACGGGGACAAGTCAGGGGACTCCTCCTGTCTCTTTCAGAATTCAAGGCCTACAGTCCTCAGTGCAGGGTACAAGAAAAGCAGTTGGTGACATGGGCGGAAGTTTGTCACTTGACTTCTCTCCAGGGCAATAGCACCTTAGACTCTGAGCTTTGGGCCCTGAGAAATTGTCACCAGCAAGCTTTGTACAGCTGTATGGGGCCATCGCAGATGGTGACAGGCGACCATCCAACCCTTTCGGGATCACCCTAACTCCCTTCCAGCTTTAACACCTGATAGGTGCAGGGTGGGGTGCTCTGATAAAGACGGCCAGAAGCACTGGGGGTACCAGCAAATGGAAACTAAACTACAGTCTTTTTTTAATGTGACATAGAACTTGGGATTAATGTGATTCATAAATTAAGAAATTGCTACTGAGAGCCTCACTTTCTCCCAAGTTTTAAGGTTCAATGTTTAAAGAATTTATTTGGAAGGCAAAGAAGGGAATGGGCACTTGAGGAATGGATTTGAGTCCCCTGGCTGGGGCAGAGCCAGAGCCTTAGAGTTTCACCCTGGGCCCTAATTATAGGCTGTTCAGTACAGTTGGCTGGGAACCCACAGGGCAAAAAGCACCAGGTGTTTCAGACCTCCAAGTAGGGCACCTCTGCGGGGGTGTGGAGATCGGGACGCTTGAAGGCTAAGGAGTTGTTTACAGGGCTTTTCTGATGTGAGGCCAGGAAAGCATTCGCTGTCCCCTGTTTTTCTCTGCAACTGGTCAGCACATTAAGTCCCAGGAACAAACCTAAGCCCAAACTGTGAATGTCTAGGTCACAAGAGGACATGGACTAATCAGACTATTTACAAAACCCTATCAACACATGACTATTTACATGACTATTTAATCAGACTATTTACAAAACCCTATCAACTCCAGAGGGAGCAGGCCAGCCCATGCCAGTGACATTTTGCGGATTTCTTGTAGCATGTTTTGTCCATTCTGTTCTTATTAAACATTCAAATCCTCTTCGTGTCCTCTAAAACAGGATTCTGTCATCTGCTCACCCACTGAGGCCCAGTAATCCAAGACACATGCCTGGAGCCACACTGGGCTGATGTCCCCAGGGCTTGGTCCCACCACATCATACACAGCACACAGACCCACACACCAGGCGCACATGAAGCTGTCACAGAGCATGCAAAGCTCAAACCTCCCCTGAGACTCAATCCCTCAGCCACAGCCCCCAAAGTCACTAGCCCTCCTGCAGAGTTGGCTTCTCATGGCTTTAGCACAATATGCTTCTTACCAGAGCCCTCTGATGTCCAGCACAGCAGGTGCCACTCCATGCTATATAGGGAGAAATTGAGGTCTAGGCATCAGGGGCAGCTAGTCAAAGTCACAGTAACCTGTTTAGTAGTCAAAGTTTAAAGTAAGGACAGATTTCTCCCCTACCCAGACTGGACAGAGTTTCTTTTCAGCCTGAGGGTTTTCCCAGCTGCCTGGGCCTTCACTCAGGCCCCAGTTTACCAAATGACCACAGCTCTCCACTATCCCCCTTGCCCTCCATATAGTCAGAGTTTGGCATACCTGTAACCTTCTTTGGAGAAGCCACACCTGCCAGCATCCTTCTTGTCCCAAAGCTGGACAATCTGGTTCTGAGACTATGTTGAAGTCAGCTGCTTTCTGATAGTCAATTGCTAAATATTCAGGAATTTGTCAGGCAGGTATTTAAAAGTTGTTTGTTTTTTTAACTGCTCATGGTGGGAGCAGTTATACCATGGAAAGTGGCCAACTTCAAATGCCATGAATGAAGGCTCTCCTCCCCCACCCCACCCCCAAAGAGATGGTTTATCAGCATAACATCACTTGGCAGCGGGAATGACTCTGACTTCAGTAAGGCTTCCATCCTCGTTGTAAACAACACAACCCAACTCTGGTAAATCTAAGAAGAAATGGAATTGTTAGGAAGGATATCAATCAGGTAGTTTATAGAATCCATGCGAAATTTGGACAATCCAGATGAGGAAATAGGCTGAAACCAGGGCACCAAGACAGAAGGTGCTGAAGAATGCTCCCCGCCATGCCGCTGGACACACACTGCAGAATGCTCCCCACCATGCCACTGAACATGGCCACAGAATGCTCCCCACCATGCCACTGAACATGGCCACAGAATGCTCCCCACCATGCCACTGGACATGGCCACAGAATGCTCCCCACCATGCCACTGGACATGGCCACAGAATGCTCCCCAACATCCCACGGGACACGGGGAGGGACAGCGTCCCCCCCGGGCCGTGGAGCGG
>CAUYPK010001743.1:0-42865 GCA_963574355.1 Loris lydekkerianus | reverse complement strand
ATGTGCGATCTCCAACCTTCTCTCCTGGTATAGCTCGAATCCTCCAGGTTACTTACTAAATTTCCATCCTTTAACTCTCCTTCTGGACGGGAGCCTCTGTGAAAAGCTGGCTTCAGTCCGCCATCTTGTCTCCACCCCCTTCGAAGGTGAAGTTTCTACTAGTTTAAAAATAGTTTAGATGACACTCAAAATATGTTAGAATTTTGTACCAAAATGCATTTTTGAACATTTCATAGAGTAACAGAACTAGAAAGTAGCTACAGTATTAAATTAAATTTTATATTAGTGACACACATTTCCTCTTAACATGAACCTATGGAACCCAGGGTTAGCAATAATATAGGGAATTATTTAAAAACTGTTGTTCTTAACATCGTTAATGTTTAATATAAATCTACTTTAAGAGAGTAGTTTTCTAAGAATGACTTTTATAAAGCTCTTCATAAAAGCTTAAGTATATTTTTGGTTTCTATATTGAAGAGTTTTGTTACATTTCTTCTCATACTATTTTAAAAGTAATCTCTGAGACAAACTACCTGGGAATAAATACTTAAAGACAATTCAAAACATTTAATTCAGTGAGGCATAAAAGTAATCACAATGGATGTTATTATATAAGCTTAGAGAGTTCACCCAAGTATATTTTGTAAATATCAGTGGACATACATAATAACAAGTGCCCTAGACCGTCAGATTCTGTTAATATTCCTATCTAGGCTCCACTGACTCAGCCTAAAAATTGGCAAAAATTGTACTACCCTACTTGATTCTAAATACATTATACTAGCACAGCTATTTCAAATTCTTCTGATTAAGGTTTACTCAAATGTCAACTAAAATTTTAAAGACTTCAGATCTATTCTTCAGTGTTCACTATACTCTTCGAGTTTAATTTAATCCACACTAGCTGAGGGTCTGTTTGTTGCTAAGTGAGCTTCAAAGATAACTAAGATGTACCATCTATTTCTTAAACTGGGGGAGAGGGCTTTTAAAATGTCTGCCTTAAGGCAGTGACAACAGAAAAAATAAGACTATGGTCACTGCCAATTATATCACTCTGTGAAGAAAATGTTCTGATTGAGCAGATCCTACAGGACAAAATGATTTTTGAGAAGTTTGAGCCAGTATGTAAGGGCAAAATATGAATGATAAAATGGAATTAATATCAGAATATCAGAATTGACATAAGAAGTAAAATAAAATAAGTATTTATATGTAAATGCATAAAATTGGAAAGAATCACCAAAATGTTAACAGTGGCTTTCTATGACTATTGAAATTGCTTGTAATTTTTAATTTTTTGCTTTAAACATCTGTGCATTTTTGAAATCACATCCTACAATAAATTTCTTTATATAAACTTACTTTATATGCATTTATGTTTATTTTTCATATATATATTTAAGGAGAACTTGGTCACAGGGATGATTTAATTTAGCTTATAAATTTCTATTATTGAAAAAATAATTATTTTGTAGTCTCATCTTATAAATATAAAATTTGTTTTATGCTCTATTTATATATGCCACATAACAATGGAAAAAAAATGCCACTCTTGAGCATAGACTGAGCTCAAATCCTAGATGGAAAAACTTGGACATAAATAGTCAAACAATATTTAAAACCTAGATGGGTAAAACTATTTAATATCAGTATATCATATTTTCCTCATATATAATGTGAGGACTATAACAGGAGTTCCTTGTAAGATTGCTAAATTGTTTAAATGAATTAGTTAGTATTCAGAAAAGATTCACCAAAGCATCTAGCAGAGTAATTCTCAATGAATCTTCATGTAAGTAGTAAAATTTGATGAATATTTCTGATATTTCTTCTCTTAGCTCTCTCTCTACTATAAATCCAAAATTATTGTTATTTGAAGTTACAGCTAGTCTGAGATGGATTTCACGATAACTAATTTGTACTAAGGTGTTAAT
Organism: Loris lydekkerianus; assembly: GCA_963574355.1. Classification (NCBI taxonomy): domain Eukaryota; kingdom Metazoa; phylum Chordata; class Mammalia; order Primates; family Lorisidae; genus Loris; species Loris lydekkerianus. The sequence goes on along the minus strand of CAUYPK010001743.1, from coordinate 40,928 downwards.
AACCAAACATACTTCTCTTGTTTCATCAGTAAGAATAGGACAAAAAACGACTGAGCTGGTGGAATAAGTATAAAGTGAGAAAATAGCACAGAAATAGGGCAGGGAGAGTTCCAAACAAAAAGAAGAAGATGTTGCAAATTGAAAAAAAAAACAAAAAAAAAAAACTTTAGGGTGGTGCCTGTGCCTCAAAGGAGTAGGGTGCTGGCCCCATATGCCAGAGGTAGTGGGTTCAAACCCAGCCACCCAGCCACGGCCAAAAACTGCAAAAAAAAAACAACAACTTTATGTTGACCTAAAAGCAAAAAAAAAAAAAAAAAAAAAAAAGTATGATTAGAGTATTTTTAAAAACTTTCAAGTTCTGAAAGTCTTTCTTCTGCTTGGTCTAGCCTATTGTTGAAGCTTTCAGGTGTATTTTGTATTTTTTCCGAATACATTTTCCAGTTTCTGAAATTTTTTTGTTTTTAATTTTAAGATCTCTACCTCCTCTGTAAATTTCTCATTCATCTCTAGAATTGATTTCTTGAATTCTTTGTATTGGGATTGCAGGTTTCCTCACATAACATTGAGCTTCTTTAAAATCAGTACTTTGAAATCTTTACTGGGAGACTTAGGGGATTTCTTTGTGGTTAGGATCTGTTGCGGAAGAATTATTGTGCTCCTTTGGTTAGGACCTACTCCTGAAGAATTCTTACCTTGTTTTTACATGTTTCCCGTGTCTTTATTTATTTTTATTTTATTTATTTATTCATTCATTTATTTATTTATTTTTTTTTTTTTGTGTGTGTGTGTGTGCATCAGTTATGACAGTTGCTTCTTGGTTTTGAATTTACTTTTCTTGGCAGGGTTGTTTTTCTCTTGAAGATGTGACTATGAAGTTGGTCGGGTAAGGCCTTTTGGCTTTGCTTCTGGGTGTGTGCAGTAGTGAAGATCATGTGTGATTGGTTTTGGCTATAAATGTTAGTGGTATCTATGGTTTCCTTGGTATGTTCAGCTGCAGTTATGGATGAGCTTATGCTGTGAACCAGAATGCCAGATAATTCCATCTTCAGGTTTTAATAGTAGACGTGGTGGTGTGGGCTAAGAATGTCCTTGCAGGCAGCTGTATTGGCAGTTCCAGGCAGGCCAATTCTTGGTCATCTGGTTGGCTTTTTCGGATGCTGACTGTAGCAGCAATGTACTGGGCAATGAGTGGATTCTTCAGCTTCTTGGTAGCCAGGGTGGTGAGAGTGATGGTAGTAGCAGTAGTGGTGAACTCTTCTAGTTCCCAAGCTCTGTGGACTTGTGTTGCCAGTAGTTCCAGTGGGCCAGCCTGTAGGCCAGTATGTGGTACAGATAGGAGCCAGCTGAAGTAGAAGTTGTAAGATGTTTTTGCCCTGTTGCTCTACCTCAGAAGAAATGCTTAGGTGGCCCAGGTGGTGAGTGGGGTTGTGGAACCCCAAGGAACCTGGATCCCACACCCAGTCTCAGTGGGGGGCAGTGATAGCTGACATTGGTGCTTGTTTTCAAAACCTAAATGCAAAATGTTTTTTCAAAAAATTTTCAATAAATACAAACCATCAGAAACCATCAGAGATTTTGATAGGAAGTACATATCAAGTACATTTCCTTAGTAATTATATTCCTTAGGGAGGTCCATACCAGTGTGAGTAAAGAAGTATCAATTATTGGTCTTCTGTGTCTCCTAGTGAGTCAGCTGTGTTGGTTTATATGCATACTCTCATAGTATATAGGGGAAATTGTATAGTCATTGAGGAATTCTAAGGTATAAAACTTTTAAATATAGATTAAAAAACAAATTTGCTTTCTTATACGTACTAATTAAAATTGTATATTTATTTCTCTTTTTCTTTACTTTCAAGAAATAAGTCATGAGGAAACAGCAGGATTGGCCTTTACCACTTATTTCATGTATTTATTTTTTTTAATTGATTCATTTATTTATGTATTTAAGCTTATTTGGTTCTAACTCAAGCTCATTGAATAATTTGAGTTGTCCAAAATGGTGTCTTATTTAGAAGTCCGGTTCACTGTGATTGAAGCCATTCACGAATGCTAGCTATGAATTAGAGGACCTGCAAGATTAGCAGGTCCTTTCACAGTGTCAGAAATGCTCTTGTCTAGGGTAACTGGGTGAGGGATCAGGATCATTATTTGAAAAATACAGCTCAGTATGATTAGCTGCAAAGAAGAATACCCAGGAGCTAGGGAGCCTTAGAGTCTCCATAAAGTTCCATCTTCAGGAACTTTTTTTTTATAGTAGGTGGTGTGGGCTACAACGGTGTTTGGAAATGGATTTTGGAGCGACTACGGTGATTTTTGACAACCTTACTGTATTATTCACTTGGGCTGCCTTTCAGCAAACCTTCTGTGAAAAGAAATCACAGAAGATAGATTTCATCACAAAAGGCCATGACATTAAAGCTTTTAAACATTCTCATATAACTCTCTAACAGAGTCACAAAAAAAACTGGCACTTTGTGGCTTTCTATTCTCACTTTCTAAGTCAGGACTGCAGACATGTGGTGCCTACATGCTCATGTACACAAATATACACACACTCACAAACATATTCACTATTTTACAAAATAGTTAAGACACATTCGTACTCAAATTCTGGCAATTATGTAAGACCTAAAGCTTGTGTTTTATATGCTTAATTTGATTAGTGGCTTACATTTAGTTATTCCCTTTCCTATTGTTTTATTTTCCTCCTTAACATATTTCAGTGCCTCCTATTTTAGCTGTTTTAAACTCTTTTTGGAACCAAGTTGGGACAAATTAAAAATTAAATTTTATAAACTTTTCTGTGGTCACAGGCAAACTGAAATCTGTTTTGCATAGACTAATTGAGTTCATGAAGGGAGTTGAAACTAATTGCTCCAAGGATAAGTTAGAGAAATTGGAGCTTTTTGGCCTACAGCAAAAAGATCGACCATTTTTAGAGGGGCCTGTTATCATTTGTTGCTTGAGATTGCTGCTGTTCTTAGCACACAGCTAAGTTAATCAACTAGGATAGGGTTTCATTCAAAAAGGCTTGTATTGCTGCCTCTACCGAGGGATGAAGATTTTGAGTCCAAGGTTCACCAACATGTCTTAGATTCCTCTACTTCATAATGAAAATAATTTTATAGTTGGGGTCACCACAACATAAGAAACTGTATTAAAGGGTCGCAGCATTAGGAAGGTTGAGAATCACCGCTCTACAATGTCATTACTTTGTAAAACAATCCACTTAGTAATCAATTTTCCCCGCAGATTCACTCATATTTTTCTCCTCAGATGACTGTAAATTCCTTGCTCTTGATTTTATTTCTCCAAGTCATTCCTGTGGGACACCTATAAGTAAATATTTCCACATCTTCAACCTTATCACTGACCTTTCATTTCTTTGCCTTAAATGTCCCTGGAGACTGCTGATCTTAGGAGTGAAGTAGATGGAAAGGGTCTGGAGAGGAGGAGGACACTTCTTGCAATGCAATGTCACTATCAAATCAATTCTGGTGCAGGTGGACACTCTGGGCACCACAGATCTTATCTACTTTTGGGCTGTGATCATCCAATCATTTTTCTCACTGTACAACTAGAGAAAACTTCTTAAAACAAGAAGTATGCCATTATCTGGTTTAAAATTTTTAACTGTGATTTATTACCATGCACACAAAATCTTAACGTTTTCTATGACTTACAGGAACTTCTTGATCTAATTCCAACTCAGGTCTCATGCTTAACTGCCTGCTCTGCTTGGGGTTTACTGAATTTTCTAGAACAACCCAAACCTGCTTGCTCAGTTACCAGCTTTTCATCTCCATGAATCCTCTCCTTGCCCAGGCCCCATTGAGAGGGCTTGTTTTGCAGATGCCTTTGTTTTCAGAAATACTTCTGTGAATCACTAGCCTCTCTGTAGATAGATACGTTTTCTTAGGGCACCCATTGCTTTCTTAGGGCCCTCCATTTCCTTGATCTTATCCTACTGCAATAAAATAATCCTTCTAATTGCCTACCTACACAAAGACACTATAAAGTAATTCTGGATGGATGGAGATTATGTCCACAGTCTGCAAATGTTTCTGCCTATTCACAGGCTTGTATTATCTTCTTCTTTTTAAAAAATGAGACATACCCTATAGATCTATTTGTATTTCTAAAAAAGAATTTCAGTTTTGGAAATGCACTATTGTGCTAGTATATTATGATCATCATTAAGTCTGCCATAATATATCCTACAAAAAGGATGACTTATGCGGCGGTGCCCATAGCTCAGTGGGTAGGGCATCAGCCATACACACCCAGGCTGATAGGTTAGAACCTGGCCCGTGCCAACTAAACAATGACAACTGCAACAACAACAACAAAAAATAGCAGGGTGTTGTAGCATGCACCTGTAGTACCAGCTACTCTGGAGGCTGAGGCAAGAGAATCGCGTAAGCTCAAGTATTTGAGGTTGCTGTGAGCTGTGACGTCACAGCACTCTATTGAGGGTGACATAATGAGACTCTGTCTCAAAAAAAAAAAGGATGACTTACAAAATAAAGAGAATATCTGGCATTTTTTTCCTGTGTCTTCATGTGCAACCCCTGAATTCTTGTTCCATCTTTTGAAATCATTGAAAGCTATGATTATATCTTAAACATCACAATATTTTTGTACCTTTACAGTATATATTTTTGACTTGAAATTCTTCTTTTGAAAACAACATTGAATGTAGATTGGAGAACAATGTGTTTAATTTATTATGCCTTTATAACAACATCAAATTATTGGTGATGGTATTCAGCAATTTCTATATGTTGATGACTATGTTTCAATGGCTCATAATCCAACGTTACAGACCTGCCGTTGCAAGGCGTGGCCTGATTCAGGACAGCACCTTTCTGCTAAGGGCCATGTAGTGATTATAAATTCTCACAATTTGGAGATCATAAATTTACATATGAAATATTTGGCATGTCATTGATTTTATAATGTATTTGAAATATTTAGTTCATAAATTAAAGCTGTATTTTGGTCAGCTGTTTTATGAAGTTGGTTCAGTCCTCATAAAATCAACCCGGTACTCCTTCTTACACTGAGAAACCCAAACTATGTTCTGCTTTGACCTTAATCATCTAACTTTTAAAATTGCCCTGTGACTTCTCTATCTCAAAGTAAATTAGTATTTTCTTCTTTCTACCTTCTTGTATATAAATGATTACAACAAACGGCAGAGAGAGAGAGAATGAAGGGAATTTCAAAATACTACAGAAAATTTGCACATTTTTCATAATGAAAAGGAATAAATATTTTACAGATACTGTCATCATAGATTGATGCTCTGACATAGATGTCCTGCTCTCTGCCTGGGACTGCACACTGACAAACGCGAGTTGAAAGCAGTGGACAGCCCTGTTTCACACTGCTTTCCTGGGGAGGAAGAGCCAGGGCTGGGGTGCTGGGGGAAACAGTCATTCTCCTGGGTGCAGTCTGTTCACCCCACACTGCCTTCCAGCCTGTATTTGTCCTCCCCTTTTTTTCTATCTCCTGCGGTCTTTATCTTTACATCACCACATTCTGAAACATCTGTCAGAATCTTTGCCAAGCCCAATTTATGAAAGTATAATAATGTTCTACTACATATCTCATCATTGCCACTAAATCTTGCTCAAATAAAGTTATTGGTATTAAGGGAAATAATTAAAGAGATTATGAAGTTATGGAAAAGAGAGTGTGGAATTGAATGCATTGTTTCTATGCAATGGAAAGTATGTCAGCATCAAAGATGGTTATTTTGAAGAATATTTGGTGAGGAGTATTTAGAAAACTGCTTTTAGTGTTAACTGAAAAAAGAAAGATAAATATGGGTCAAATAGTATTGTATCAATTTTATTACACACACATGCACATTATATATATATATATTTTTTTTTTAAATCTGTAGAGCTAAAGCAAAAAATTAATGGTTCTTAAATCTGAATGTTTCAATAACCTTTATTTTTAATAAGTATTGTTTCTATTTTCTAGTGTTGCTACAAAAAATATGTAATATGTTTATAATCAGAAAGACATTGTTAAAAACCTGTTTGCATACTCTTTCATTTCCCGGATATAGGGCTAGGAAGTTATTTTTGCCTACAATTCCCATTCTGATTGACAGAGTATGGCTGCCTGGAGCCACTGATGTGAAAATAAACTAGAGGCTCATCAGGAAAAAGTAATTTTAATTAACAGTGGTTGCCATTTGTTAAAAAAAAAAAAATCAAGTGGGAGCATGATACTTCATATTTGCCATCCTTTCTGAAATTTTTTTCTTTTAACTTTTACTTTTTAAAAAACAGATGGGTGCCTTTATTTATATATTAGAACCCATAATCCATATTTTCAACTATGTTCCAATAATTCTACTATTTGTTTGGTTCAAACACTAATTATACTCCCTCAGTAGTTTCTGATTTTTGGTAGGGCATCAGCAGAAGGATCATAATTTTAAGGGCACTATGAAAATAAACATCTAAGATGAAGTGATTTTATAGCTCTGCAATATGGATTGAACCTGGACTAAGTACTACTGCTAAATCAGGAAGTTGGATCAATTTGACACCTACTGAAAGTGACACATGGGCCTTGCTAAAGAAGGAGTTTAAATCTGGGAGTGCTTCAGAATTTTTTATTTCAGTGCAATACTGTAAAACTAAATTCATCTGGCATTATGGGAAAAGTTGTGTTATATACCAACAAATTTCTTAAATAAATGCAACTTAATCTTTTAAGTAACTTTAAAATATTTAATCTTGTTGGGTATCATTTTTTTTTTTTTTCCAAAATACCTTTTTTTTTTTGCTTTCACTTTAGGAAAAATAATCAGAATATGAGACACTTTTCATAAGTGGGGAACACACATACCATTTCTATTTCCTACTCTAAAATTTAATGAGCCAATATTCCGTGAATTGGGTTCGTCCAAGATTCCCCTCTTTCATCCTCAACTGCTGCTCCCTTTCTCTGTAGCATGATACAGGAATCCTCAGTCTTGGCTTCCTTAGTCCTCGGAGCAGAAGCCAGTAATAGTTTAATGGGAGAAAGAGAGAGAGAAAGAGAGAAACAGAGGAATACATGGAGGAACCAAGAAGGTCCCTAATTTCTTCTTATAAATGCTTTCTTTTGTTATTCACACACAGGATTATCTTCTGAATCGCTCCTACATTGTAGGCATGCTTGCACAGTCCCTTTGTTGCATTATGCTTGCAGGCCCAAATTTATTTATTTATTTTATTATATTTTTATTTATTTTTTAACTTTTTTGAGACAGAGTCTCACTTTGTTGCCCTCAGTAGAGTGCTCTGGCATCATAGCTTACAGCAACCTCAAACTCTTAGGCTCAAGCTATCCTCTTGTCTTAGTCTCCCCAGTAGCTGGGAATATAGGTGCCCACCAGAAAGTCTGGCTATTTTTAGACAAGGGGTCTCTCTCTTGCTCAGGCTGGTCTCCAGCTCAAGCAACCTGCCCACATCAGCCTCCCAAAGTGCTAGGATTACAGGCATGAGCCACCACGCCTGTCCCAAATTTAGAACTCTATTTACACTTTATTCTCTACCACTGGGGCCCTCCAAAACGACCATTATACCAGCATTTCTGAGCTAAGAGTAAACTTCCAGCCTGAGACACAAAATGTGCTGAAACTGGCATTCTTCCTCTAATATCCAAACGATGGTGTTGAATTGAAGTCACCAGACTCCCTTGTTTATAATGAATCTCCAATAGAGATCAGTAGTGGCCCTTTCTACTAGTACAACATTGATGGAACCATCTCAGCACATTATTGGCATTTGATTCACTTTGAAAGGATTGGGCTTTGATCTGTTTCTTTTCTGAAGGTTCCTTGGACACTGTATTTATCTGTCCATATTCTTTTCTTGTATGTAGCTCTCTGTATATGACCAAATCAAATCTTTAAGAATTCACTCCTCTGGGGCTATAGATATCTATAATAATTCCCAATATAGCCAAGGTCAAAGATTAACACAGAAAATAAAAATCACAAAAGCTGGCCCTTTTCTTGCATTCTAGCTTAGAAATGTTTGGTTAAAACTAGACTTTATTTTTCTTACATAATTTTTAAATGATCTCTTTTATAAATATACAGACTCATTTATTATTTATGTATTTTAATTGATATGTAATGATTGTACATATTTATGGGGTCCGTGTGATGTTCTAATACATGCATGCAATGTGTAATAATCAAATCAACGTACAGTAGAAGTAGATCACAGTTGACCACTTTCCTACCTTGACCACCTCCTTCAGTTGACCTAATCTTCATAGATCAGACATGCACCCCATGAACATATCAGTACAGTAGGCCTAGTTCCTTATGTTGACCACCTCAGTATGTTGACCAGTTTGTCTCTTAGGTGGTCAACTTCCAGAAGTTCTACTATATTTAGTGTATTCATCACCTCAAATATTTATAATTTACTTGTGTTGGGAACAATTTAAATTTTCTAGCTATTTTGAAAGACACAATACATTATTTTTAACTAAAGTCACTCTACTTGTCTCACAAGGCACCAAACTAGGCTGTCGTTGCTTTATTGACATAGCATTGCTCTTACACCCATAATACATGACACTGTACCTCCTTCCTTAAATGTGGAAGTTGCAGTTGCTTCTTCAATGCTGAGGTAAAAGAATTATTGCTCTGATGTTTTAGCAAATACTGAAGGAGAATTTCAATATTAAATGGGTTCAAAAACTGCTATCTGTATAGTTTATGGCACATATATTTGCCAATATAAGCGACCCATTTGGGCTAAATTGCCACACTGCCACAGTACCACTTTACCCATTTTTGAGCAAAAATCAAAAATCAGATGAACATACTTTTTTTGACATGCTACAAAGATTTTCTCCAACCCTCCTCCCAAATTTCCTTCTCTTCATCATTACAAACTAACAAGGAGAGACAGTACACACTAGTATACAACTTTGAAAGGATGAATTTATTTTCATTCTGATAGAAAGGAATCATTTTGAGCACCTACATTAACCACTCATATTCAAGAACCACGCCAGGAATTGCATACCCCAAAGGAGAAGCTCTTAGAGACAAGAACTGTGCATATCACACAGTAAGTATCAATACATTTTTTGCCATTCTTTGAGCAGATAGTAGGGAACATGTAGAAGGAAGGATGTTTTTTACATCAAACCAAAACTCAATAGGAGTTGATGATTTCCAAAACCCACTATGCTAACTATCTCTTTGCAAGAAACGACACTGATAAGATAGTCACGGTATTAAACTGGCCTATGTTAAATCGAAATCATGAAAATTAAGTTAGTGTGTGATAGAGTGCCAATACATTTTTAAACAAATTATAAAAAGTTTTTCCAATAAAGAAGGTACAGCATATGATTATCCTTTGAGAAATTCACAGCAATATTTGCTTAATATGCTGATAGACTTATCAAGCTTCTTGAGAAAAATGATTTACAATACAGTAGGGATTTTTTCCAGTTGGAAAGGAAGAAGGTTTGATGTAAAATGGCTTTGAAATGTACAGTGTTCCTAAGCATTATTCTCATAAGAGCATAGGCTTAAAATTGAATTAGGCCTTTATTATGTTAGGCCAAACAAATTGTTATTCTCACTAGTTGAAAGCTTATTATTTTAAGGGGATTAATTGAGATGTTTAATTCTTTTAAATAAGCAATATAAATATTTTTAACTTTTAGAAACACAGTCTTACAAGGGTACATGTAAAATTTACTAAATATAGAATATAAATGTCTTAACACAATCACTAAGAAAATGCCAGGAAAGCTACGTTAACCAGTTAGATGAAAATATTTCAAACTGTACATGAAACCAGAACCTTGTACCCTACGACTGTATTAATGTACACAGCTTTCATTTAATTTAAAAAAAAAGAAAAAGAAAGAAACACAATCTGGACTCAGTTTTCCACTGTTGTCTTTATATCAACCTTCTTCCTACTTTTCTTCTTCTTTTATTTTATTTTATCTTATTTTTATTTTATTTTATTTTATTTTTATTAAATCATAGTTGTGTACATTAATGTGATCATGGGGCACCATACTATTTTAGAGAAATAACAACTACTTCTAGAAAATTTTCCAGATAAAATATCTTACTCTCATCAAATCTACACATTTTGGATGGGAGAAGTATGCTTCACAATCTCCTATTGGGATTTTAATCCAGAAATGACTTTCTCCTTCATTTGCTAATTGTGTGGCAAGACCAGGATCTAGGGCCAAGATTTCTTTAATGTGTGTAATTAAATATTTCAAACTTATCCTTCTGATCTTATTGGTATCACATGCCCTTTTAGTACAATTATTCTTATCCCTCCAAATACTATGAAAACTCCACTTATTTATTATATTAATATATGCTAATCATAAAAATGATACAAAATAATATTACCACAATCACTGGAAAATTTTTACTGAAAGACAACTAATGAAAATATTTTAGTGGCATATAGTGTGACACTATCTATGTATAGATATATATACTTACCATTTTTACATAAGTGGTAATAATTACCACTTACTATTTAAAAAGAGAGTGCATTTTTTATGAAGTTTTTTCTTCCCCTTTTAAAACTTTACCCGTCTATTCCTCCCTTTTTTTTTTTATTTTCACACTTCATAATTTCAGTGGCCAACATTACAGGGATTTTTTGATATCTTTCAACACTTTAATTTTTTAATGTGGAATTTCAAACATACTTTATCATTTTTAGAATTCTTATTGATTTTTACAGCACTGAGATCACAAGTTTTTATACTTCAATATGTTTTTGATTTCTCATTTAACTAAATAACAAGAATCCCTCTGAGTCAACTGGAATAGTTTTAACTCACTCTTCATAATGACTGAATAAAATACTCTGATGATACTGGTTCTTATAAAATCCCACTATTGATTTTCATTTTATTTGCACTATGAAAATGTGGCAATTAGCAGTTTTTAGAAATATTCTTAGGTACCGAATTGTTTCTATTTTGGTGAAGTAGAGCCTGAAGTATGGGACTATCAGGTTGAAGGGTAAATGCATTTTTTAAAATATATAACTGTCAGAATATTTACATTAAAAGTCTATAGTATTCTGCATCCTCAAAGCAGTGAATGTGAATGCCTTTTCTCCTCATTCCCACTGGCAATGACTGGTTGTTTTGGATAGCAGTGAACTTGATGTTTTTGCGTGATGTTATTTAGAAATCCAGTTTATTTTTATTGCAGAGGAATAACCAAAATTCCCATGAAAATGTTAAAAAAAAAAAAAACTGTCAGTTATCACCATATGGAGGGAAACATGAGTCTTATATCACATGTATGGATACATATGCATGATTGCTGAACTTCTTTTGTTCCATTTGCTTACTCTAGTGCCAATATCATGTAAGATCTATTACCTTGGCTTCTATACAACTATGGTATAAGATAGGACAAATCTCCACATATATTCTTCTTTAAAAATTTATTTATTTATTTTTTATTGTTTGGGATTCATTCAGGGTCCAAAGAATTGGGTTACACTGATTATATTTGTTAGATAAAGTCCTACTTATAATTGTGTCCTGTCCCCAAGAGGTGTGCCTTACATCGCGACCCTCCATCCCCTTCCCTCCTCCCTTCTCCCAACTATCTCATTCTACTATCCCATCCCTTACCTTAGCTCATCTGCTGCCTTCATATTAGAATTGAGTACATTGGATTCTTGCTTTTACATTCTAGTGACGCTATACTAAGAAGAATATGTTCTACCTCCATCCTTCCAGGTTAATATATTCTTTTCTTTCTTTCTTTCTTTCTTTCTTTCTTTCTTTCTTTCTTTCTTTCTTTCTTTCTTTCTTTCTTTCTTTCTTTCTTTCTTTCTTTCTTTCTTTCTTTCTTTTGCAGTTTTGGCTGGGGCTGGGCTTGAACCTGCCACCTCCAGCACTTGGGGCCGGCGCCCTACTCCTTTGAGCCACAGGCGCTGTCCAAGGTTAATATATTCTTAATGTAGTATAGGAAAATCTTAATTTTTTCATATATTTTGTTTATATATTTACTTTTTCTTTTTTTTTTTTTCTTTTCTTTTTTTTTTTTTTTTGAGAAAGAGTCTCATTCTGTTTCCCCAGGCTAGTGTGCTGTGGCACCAGCCTATTTCACAGCAAACCTCAAACTCCTGGGCTCAAGTGATCTTCCTGCCTCAGTCTCCCGAGTGGTTGGGACTACTGGCACCTACCAAAACACCTGGCTAATTTTTCTGTTTTTAGTTAGAGATAAGGGTTTCACTCTTATTCGGGCTGGTTGTGAATTCCTAAGCTTAAGGAACGCTCCTGCCTCTGCCTGTGGCCAATGCTAGGATTATAGCCATGAGCCACTGTGGCCAGCCTTAATTTTACTATCAGTTTGTTAATTGCACTAAATACAATTTGGCTTTTCAGTGGAATTACATGAAATATCAGGCAATTTGAGTAAAACTGGCCTTCTAAGATATGGGTTTTTCCCTTGGTATCCATAAGAGATTTGTCCTGGCCTACTCCTATCCTCACCCCTGACCATGGACGAAGTGCAGAGAAGCTCAAGTCCCCTATATAAAATGATATAGTATTTGCATATAACCTATGTACTTCCTCTTGTGTACTGGTTTAAGTTATCTGTAGATTACTTGTAATACCTACTACAAAGGAAATGCTATGTTAACTATAGTATTGGTTTTTAAAATTGTATTATTTTACTATTATAGTGCTTTGTATTTTTATTGTTTTCAAATATTTCTATCCACAGTTGGTTAAGTCTGAGGATGTGGAATCTCCACAGACGTGGAGGATGGATGGTAATAGATAAAAACATTATATGTCTCTTACACATTTTAAACTTCCTTTATATCTTTTGATTGTGTTCTATATGCTTTTCCAGAAAGGAGACATATTTTGACATATTTATTACTATTACTTAGTTTATTATAAATGTTATATTTGTTGATGTTCCATGCTTTTATTATGATGTGCTAAGAATTCTTTTGTTAAATATTTTCAAAATACTATGAAGGTACAAATATTTTTGATTACAAGGATTGTTTTTGCAGTGTTTGAGTTAGTGTGCCAAGATCCAAATAGTATTCATGGTACTCATTAGGTAGGGATCTTGTCCTCCCCTCCTCCCCTATGCCCTCTGGTTGATTTCCAGTGAGTTTTAGTTCCGTCTGCAGCATTTGTGCTCACCAGTTAGTCCTAATTTAATAGTGAGTACTTGTACTGTTTGTTTTTCCATTAGATACTTCATTTGAAATAAGCATCTCCAGTTCCATCCAAATTATTGCAAAAGGCATAATTCATCTTTTTTCTGTGGCTCAGTCATATTCTATATTATACATGCAGCACATTGTGTTAATCCACTCATTAATTATTTGGTACTTGTGTTGATTTCACATTTTTGCAGTTGTCAATTATATTGCCAAGTGCAGGTGTCTTTTAGACAAAATGACTTCTTTTCTTTTGGGTAAACGCCCACTAGTGAGATTGTTGTGTCAAATGGTAGGTCTACTTTGAGTTGTCCCTAGACCTTGTACTAACTTGTAGTACCACCAACCCCATATAAGCATTCCTTTCTCTTTGCACCAACTCCAGTATCTATTGTTTTTTTGACTTTTTAATAAAAAACCTTTCTGACAAGGATAAGTTGATATCTCATTGTACTTTTAATTTTCATTTCCCTAATGATTAGTGACATTAAATATTTTTTCATACGTTAATTGCTGATTTGACTCTTTTCTATTACAAAGCTTCTGTTCATGTCTTTTGCCCAAATTTTAATGTTTTTTTTTTTTTTGTTGCTGATTTATTGGAGTTGTTTGTAGATATTGTTATCAGATAGCTCTTTATCAAATGTATAGCTTACAAATATCTCTTCCATTCTGTAAATTGTCTATTTGCTCTGATGTTCATTTCCCTAGCTGTGCAGAACCCCTTTTAACTTAATGAAGTGCCTCTTATTTATTTTTGTTGCTCTTATAATTTCTACTGGTGTCTTAGTCATAAATTCTTTAGACTGACATGTAGAAGAATTTTCCCTACATTTTCTTCTAGAATGTGTACAATTTCATGCTTATATTTAAACCCATCTTCAATTAACTTTTGTGACTGGTGAAAGATATGGATCATGTTTCAATCTTCTGCATGTGGCTATTCAATTCTCCCAGGACCATTTATGAATAAAGCTTCTTTTCTCCAGTGTATATTGCTGCACTTCTTCAAAGTGCAGTTGTCTGTGTGTGGATGGTTTTAGATCTGGGTATCTGTTCTGTTCTGTTGGTCTATGTGTCTATTTTTGTACCCAAGCCATGCTATTTAGGTTACTACAACCTGGTAGTATAGCTTTAAGTCTGTAAAGGGATGCTTTCCAATTGTTCTTTTTGTTTAAGGTTGTCTTGGCTATTTAGGCTCTTTTCTGGTTCCATATAAAGCACAGAATTATTTTTTTTATATCTGTGAAATATGACCTTGATATTTTGATGGGGAATACATAAATCTGGTTATTATGGACATTTTAACGTTGATTCTACCAATCCATGGGTATGATTTTTTTTACATTTGTTTGTATCTACCAAGAGACTTCTGGAATTGAGAAATTAATTCAGCAAAGTCTCAGGCTACAGAATCAATGTACACAAATCAGTAGCATTTCTCTACATCTGTAACAGTCAAGCTGAAAGTCAAATCAGACTTGATACCATTCAAATAGCTACATAGAAAATAGAATACCTGCAGAATACACTTTAACCAAGGAGGTGAAAGATCTCTACAAAGAGAACAGTGAGATACTGAAGAAAGGATTCCTTTTTGTTCATCAGGAATGAGGTTTTTTGAAAGTGTCGCCTTTAAGGATTCTTGTCTTTCATCAGTTCCGGTTAGGTCTCGGACAAAATGCCTCTGAATCTCACCTCTCCACATTTTGCTGTACGGTTCTCCATCCCTTTTCATTGCTTTCCTCTCCTCTTTTTTGAATTAAGAGTATTCTGTCTTCTTTTTGTCAACTTTATCATTATTTTTCTTTATCTCTTTGGAAAAATGTCTTCAGACTTACCTTCCTGTCGAATAACTTTCTTTTCAATCATGTTTAATCTGACGTGGTGTCTCTCTTACGTGTCTAATTGGACTTTGCCATTTTCAGAAGAGGGGTTTGGTTTTGTAGTCAAATGATCTACCACTGAAGTATACTCCCAAGTGTTTGGTTTTGTTTCAAGACGTTTTGTAGGGTCCTATTTTATTTTTGCAGAATTCTGCTAGTCTCTTTTATTGTTTTAAATAATTGAAAAACATTTAAGATAACTGCATCTGATTTTAATCTATCACTAACACAAAAGGCAGCTCTGTGGGAATGAACCTGTGCTTTTAAAAAAAGGAAATATTTCTGGCTCCTGAAGGTTTTTGTGAGCTTTATTGAGTGTTTATTTAATGCAAGACTTCTAGTTGTTCTCTCAGGGATATTTTTCTGGGCATTGAGTCCACCAAATTTTTAGATAAGACTCAGGCTTTTAAACACTGACATCATGGATTTTATTTCAGAAAATAGGATTTATGTTGAAGCCTCATTTTTCTCTTTTTCTCATATGTTTTGTCTTAAGTTGAGATCCATTTCTCTAATAGCTTGATTTCTATAGAAGTTTATTATTCTAAATTATGTGCCAAATTTTAAACTGTAATTTCCAGATTCATCTAAGGGCATTTTTAATTCCTTGCCAGCCTGTGGCTTTATGTTGTAAAGAATGAAATAAAATTTTAACAGTAAGGCTTTTAAAATCCTTTAAGTTGTAGTAAATTCAATGGCTTTTCGTTCTTAAAGTTCTTTATATACAATGCCAACATGACTTTTTGCTCATGAAACAAGAAACTTCTCTGTTTCCAGGTTCTTTACTGAAGTAATTAATGTTATTGGAGCTCAGGGATAGGAAAAATATTCAGTTCACCTGTATATCTTTTTTTTTTTAAATATGGAATGCTCATGAATTTGCATGTCATCCTTGTGCAGGGTCCATGCTAATCTTCTCTGTATCATTCCGATTTTAGTATATGTGCTGCCAAAGTGAGCACGACCTGCATATCTTTATCAAAGCTCCTCCCTAACAAGGGCAAGTCAACGCCTTCTACCTTTCCTCTTTTGTGTACATGAACTTGAAAGGCAAGATGCCCACAGAGAAGTTTGTCTTTCATTAGAACTGGTCTCCTTGCCTGAGCCCAGGAGCTGGAGTTTGCTGTGAGCTGTGACGCTATAGCACTCTACCGAGGGTGATGAAGTGAAAAAAAAAAAAAAAACTGGTCTCCTAATTCAGGCCAGTCAAAGTTGGGGAATATGATACCTAGAACAGTTTGCTAAAATACACAAAAATTCTCTAGACCTTTTCTTCCAAACTGTCCACCTATGTTGCCCTCAGAAGAGGAAATGAGATTACAAATAATAGAAGATATCAGATACATGTTTGGGCTTCCATCTCCTCGGAACATCTTCTTATTGATTTGTTCACCATATTAATTATAAATTCCCTCCAAAATTAAATCAATATTTTATAATAAAGACTCCATTAGTCTCTAAACTTCTACTGTTTTCAATTTATCAAGAGAGAGAAGTGTAGCATTTCTGTATCTCTGACATTCCATTTAGAAAAAAAAAAAGACACTGAACCTGATGGGAAAATTATCAGTCATTAGTGTTATAACCCTACACAGGTGACAAATGTATAACACAAAGCTAAACAAAACTCTCATACAGTTTGATTCTTATATGCTGATGTTAGCTCTTCTTTCTATACTGATAAGTAAAATTTCAAGGGGTAAAATTTTAGATGTCAACATTGGGGCCCTGAAACCTCATGCCCTAGTCCCTTAAAAAATTCTGTTCAAGGGAATAGAATGAAAAAAATCTCTTAGGAGATTTAAGATAACTATTCTTTTGCTTATCTTAGAGCACAGACCTACTTTGAAATTATGTTAAATGAAATATGTAATATCAATGAAAATAGTTTACTATAAATAGTAAAAATAAGTCCCTTGTACCATTCTCTCTGAATGTTTTATTATTATTATTATTATTATTCATTTACTTTTTAAGATTTTAATTTGGTTGACCACCTGGTCGAAAATGGTTCTGTTCATACAGCTGTTCTTTCTAATTACTTTTCCTTTTAAAATACATTCAATCACCAATTCACTCTGATGAAAAATAAATTATTATTCCTTAGGATATAATCTTCTTCATTCTTCTGTCTCACCTGAACTCATTTTCAACAGTTTGTGCCATCTGTGAGGTCAACCACACTTGGGTTTATCATAAAAATTATGAGCTGATGCCATAACCAAAAGAAATAGACTTAGCTAGAGGGAAAAGACTCTCCTTAAAAGATAACTTCAGAAAATATCTTTAGATACATGGGAAGGGCAATAAATAATTGTAGTAACATCAGTCATCATGTCTAGATTTTAAACTTTTCTCTACAAAGAGGCAGAAAAGTACAATGCTAAAAGCATTGAGCAAAACTGCCTACATTTGAATATATTTTTAAAATTTTTTTACTGGCTTTATAATCATGAATAAATTGTTGAACTTCTGGTGCTTCAATGTCCTGTCTATAAGATACAAACTATAGCTTTTATTTATTTCATAGGGTTGCCATGCAGATTATATTAAAGTGGAATAACTGTAACTATTGCTAGGAAATTGAGCTTGTGCTGAAATGAATCCATTTCAGAATCCACACATACATACAAAAATAGCATTAACTATATGTAGGGAGGCAATACAATATAAGGTTCATTTTGTTTAAAATCTTGACATCATAACATAGTAGCCACGAGACCGTGGGTGAGCAAGACTATTATTAATTTGTCTGACCCTTAATTATTTCATCAGTAAAATTGGGATAGTAATATTACCCTTCATGGTTGGTTCTCACTATTAGAAACATGAATGTACTGCTGATTCTATGCAACCCAGTACAAGATATCTTTTAATAAGTTCTATCTCTAATTATTTGTAACTACTATTGTTACCAATTAAGTAAAATATAAATACAAAGATGGCTGTCCCTTCTGTAACCTTATCTTATGACAAGTTATCAAATGAGAGGGGAAAGTTTTACTTCCTTGATTTCTAATATGCAATTAGTCTGCTAAAAAATATTATTTTTTATATAAGATAGTGGTGTAATTTTCATGCTTTCCATTTTATCTGAGTCATGTTCATCTTTAATTCCCAAAAGAAAGAAAGAAAGAGAAGGAGAGAGAGAAGAGTGTTAGGAAGCAGGAGAGAGGAAAAAAGAAAGAAAAGCAATTTATTGATGTTCATTATACCATTTTTCACAGTAACAAGAAACTGAAAGCTACCAAAATATCTATCAATAATGAATAGAGAATTGGTTAAATATATTATGATGCATTGTAAATGCCCAGCCTTATTCATATATAGTAAGGGAAGACCCAGTATCGGTCTAGTAATTATTATAGAATGTGTAGCACCAGCTCGAGCTTGATTTAGAAGGAAGCTCTGTAGTGGGAAAGGTGGAGATGGGAGGTGTTTCCTCCGCAAAGTCTCTCTTGCTGTCTTTGTCAGCCTGTTGCTAGCAGGCTGATTTCCTCCCAGGGAGCTTTCACCAGTAGTAAGATGTTCCCTTGACCTAGCAGAGGAATTGTTATTACAGATGATGCCCTGCAGCTACTTTCTTAGCCCTGGGCATTTGAGGACACACCTCCAACCTTTAACTTTCTGATGTAGGAGCTCCTTGCACCTTTGATAACACAACTGGAGACCCAAAACAGCCCCTTCATGCCCCTTTTCTACCATTCACATCTGGTGCCCAGTAGGGAAAATCACTCATCTCTTGATGTAACAAACTTTCAGTGCCCTAGATAGTAACAATATTGCTACAGAGGGTAACCCCATCCCTGCCCACTGTTCCTTGTCTATTTTAGCTCTCATAGGCGTAGATCTGGTACCAGTCCTCTGTGTTTCTCAGCTACGTGGACTGTATTTCACAACTTCCTAATGATGCCAAGTGAGAGCGGACTCAACATCACTGACAAGTTGGCTGGTTAATTCTTTGTGGTCAAGGCCCATTCTGGGTGTTGTAGAATGGTGAGAGGGACTCTTGTTTTCTGCTTACTAGATTCCAGGAGCACAGCCTCAGTGATGACAACCAAAACTATCTCAACTGTCCCATGGGGGAGCAGAACTGCCCTGAGATAAGAGCTACTGGGTTACAAGGTAGCATCCTGCTGTTCCCCCGGGAAGAAGCCGCAGGGAGAGGCAGCAGAGTGACGCTCCCCCCTTAACAGTAGCACCTCTTCTCTTTTGTTCTCGGTGGCCACCTCTTCTCTTCTGTTCTTCACCATTTTATCTTCTAAGTGATAAGTAATTTCTCAACATGTAAGAAATAGATGTAGCTAGTTACTACTGAAATTTGGGTGTGCTTTACCCTTATTTAAGTACTATAATGTGAATGAGGCAGGAAGAATCCAACATTCTTCATCATAGACCATATGCCTGTATCTGTATATACCTATATAGACATTTTAGAAATATTTCCTAAAAAAGAATGTCATAGAGTCACATTTACTGACATGAAAATTATGTAAGACATACCTTTAGGCAAAAAAATGCCCCAGAATTTAAACATTATGTAATCCACTTTCCGTATCTTTTATTTTTTAGATTGAAAAGTAAAAAATTGTATATATTTATGTTATGCAACATTATTTTACATATGTGTACATTGTAAAATGGCTAAATCAAGCTATTTAACATATTTATTAACCTCATTACTTATTGGGGTAAAGACACAAAATCTCTGTTAGCAATATTCAAGAGCATATTTTTAAAAAATAATAATCCACCATTTACAGAACTGTATATCCACACACACACAGGAATTGGAGTAATATGGATAAAATATTAACAGTTCTTTTCTAGGGCAACTTGATATTTTTATAATAGAATTACTAATGCTATTCAAAAATACATATTTAAATTTCTTAATTTACTAAGCTAAAAATATCCAAAAATATATTTTTAAAAAATAGCATAGGTGACTGTTACTTCTAAGAATTAAAAATCATGAAGGAAATGAGAGAAGTTATGGTGTTGTTAAAAAGCATTAAGAGTGGTCAATGGTGGTCCATTAAACAGACGAATCCATTATATCCACATGCCTCTTGCAAGCGGTCTATAAGAACAACTGTATTCATAGGAAAGCCTGTTAAAATGTTCAAATCCTTGGCATTAATAATTTACAATGCAAAATTTTTTAAACCTTGTTTTTAAGGGAGAAACACAGTGTGAAAAATCTTAAGTTCAGGCTTTAGAAAAAGCATTGAAGTTAAAATTGGAAAGAAGTAATAACATCAAACATATCAGACAAGAGGGCACATTTCAACAATTTTCAATAAATTGGCCATTCCAGATGTCTGTTGAAATTATGTTTAAAATTAAATACAGTAATATGTTATATTTTTAAAATGAATGTTTTATGTAATTTTCAATAAATATTCCTAACCTCATTTATTAAGTTTATTTCTTTCTTACATTTCTTAAAACAGTTTCATTGAAATGTAGTTTAAATATAATTCACACATTAAAAGTATACGATCCAATAGCTTCACTACATTCAAGGAATTGTACAGCTATCACCACGATCAATTTTAGGCCATTTTCCTCTTCCCCCACGAGAGCCCCATACCGACAAGGAGTCACTGTCCACTCCCTTCCAATGCCTGCGCTTTAAGGAACTACTATTTCACTTTATGTCTTGATAGGTTTGCCTATTCTGGACATTTCGTGTAAATGGAAGCATTCAAATGTGTCTTTTGTGACCAGCTTCCTTCATTTTGCATATTGTCAGTTTTCATCCATTATCATAGTTTCCTAGGGTTGTCACAACAAATTATCACAAACTTGTCAGCCTGAAACAACAGAAATTCTAACTGTTCAGGAAGCCAGAATTCTGCAATCCTGATGCCAATATGGCTGTGCTTCCTTTGAAGGCTTTGGAGAAAACTTGCTTGCCTCCTCCTACACCTTGACTCGGGGCCTTTGTTCTCACGTGGATCTCTCTCTTGTCCTGGGGCTTCTCCTCTCTGTGTCTCTTATACCGACACGTGTGATTTGATTTAGAGCCCAGCCAGATAATTCAGGGTGATTTCATCTTGAGATTCTTAAGTACATTGTGTAAAGACCCCTTTTGTAAATAATGTCACAGTAACAGGTTCTAGGAGTGAGGAGAGCGACATATCTTTCTCGGAGAAATTTATCAACACACTACATCCATGTGGTAGTATAATTAAGCTCTTTCTCTGATCTTTGACACACATATTCTACTTACTATTTGCATTTTCTCAGATTTCTGTCCTGGGCAGTAATATAGGAAATAAATCAGGAGACATCATTTTGCCAAATGAAAACTTTTGAAATTTGGTAAATTTGTCATTAAATTCTCATCTACCTACACTCCAGTACCCAATGAATCTGATCTCTTTTCACCCCTTCAATAAAATAGTGATCATTCTTACTAAATCTTCCCAGACATTCCGGTGGAGAGTTTGTCACACTTCCCTCACTTCCTCTGTAGGCTGGGTTTAGGCATACTTCTATAAACTGCTCATAAAAATATTTCTTTCATTAGTAAGTGAACTTCTTAGAGGAGGAATCTGAAGATATCTAAAGGCAAAGTTTGGAGTTTCAGGAAATTTCTGGATTTCAGGCTACTCCATGGACTTCAGTGTCCAGAAGAATGAATCTGAATTCTACTGCTCTTCATTAATGCAATGAAACTTCAATTTATACTTTCATCCTTCCCACAGAAGTATACTTTTTATTTGTTTGTCTCTGCTTTATCAAAACTTCTCTATATTGTGATCATGACTTCTCTGATTCTTCCATGTGACTTTTACCTCCCACAGTTAATTTCCTATTTCAAATTTCTAAGAGAAAAAATGGATTCATCTAATTATTTGATTGTCGTCATTGTTCTGTCCCATTAGTCACATGTCAGTGGGCTACTCAGAGATGACTTTCCTTGTATCAGGTGAGCCCTCTTGATCCAGTAAGAGTGCTCAGAGAGGAGGCAGTGTTATATATTACAGAACTCTGCTTCCCAGGTCAGTATTGACTAGTTCTTTGCCAGTTTTCAAAGATAAGGCAGGTGTTTTAGGCAATGATTGAAAACTCCAATGAGATATCAAGTAAAATATTTGATAAATATTGCTAAATTCTAAGCATTTCAAAGATCCCATGTTAGTCTTAATAGACTATTTTCAATTTCTGGTCTTTAAAACAAAGATGTCTTGTGTGGATTTCATGGAGTCTCCCGAGATATCCCATTTGGTTTCTCTGTGTCCTCATCTCTGCCTCTAGGACAGCTACTCAATTAAAGATGTTTCTTCCGTTTGTAGATGGCGCAGCTTCTGTTGTCAGCAATCCTTGACTCAGAGAGAAAGAATTAAACATAATAGAATTGTGTTGCAAATGCACACACATGAAAATCAATATTTTCCAAATGGAAGAGGCAAGAAGAAATCAATAAAGAAAGGCATGTTTTTGTCAAACTTCTAAAGAGATTTTGCCAATTGTATAGAGTCTGCAAAATTTTATAAGCTTTTATGAGCTTCTCTGTCCTTTATTAGACCTAAGTAGTAGAAAAAGTAACTAAACAAAAAATGTTGCAAATGTGTAGTAAGGAGATTAGGGTAAAGTAAATGTAAACTAAAAAGCCCCAAGTGTGTTATTATAAACAATGCTCCTTAAAGACTACTGTATTTCTGTTATTTGTCTTACATTGTTTGAATAATGTATTTTATCTTTGTTCTTGACCTATGAGAGAAGAATATTTTAAAATGCATATCTTATACCATTTTCTTCAATAAAAAACACCGTAAGTACAAACATCCATCTATAGCCTAAGATGTCATATTAATTCTTGATAGACTTAACCTATCAAAGGAGTTTATATTTACTTATCAACATACATAGTAACTTTACAATAACAGATTGTTGTAAGAAAAATGATATTTGATTTTTATAAATGGGTAATCATAATATTCAACCATCATAAAGATGAATCTGACCTGGCATTTTTTGCAAAGTAAGATGTTTTGAAATTCTACAAGTTCAAAGACTAATATTTACTAAGATAATATTTCTACCCTTTGTATGCAATGAAAGCTTTCCATCCAATTCCTAATACTAATACTCATTAGTGTTTTAAACTGTTTTCTATTTTTCGATGAAATTTTGCTGATATACTTGGTTTTATACTCACAGCATCCCTGTGATATAAAGACTTACTGGGTGAGTTTTATAGATGAGGAAATGGTGATGCAGGAAGAATTAACTGGCTTAGCCAAAATGACAAGCAAGTTGGGGGTTGGAATTCCACTTACTGATTCCCCGAGGAGTGATTTTACTTTAGAGTAGGAGACTAGGTCACAAGGCTGAGGCTGGACTCAGGGTCTTGAAGATCAGGTACAGGTAAACAACTCTTAAAAAGAAGTTATTTAGATGGGTTGATAACTACAGGTAATAACCAGCCCAGGCAGCTTCATCAGTTATCTCTGCCACCTCACATGATTATTTGCTAATTATAATATCATTATGGTTTTAAAACATCTCTGCCCTTAAAATCACCATGATAATTCTGAACAACCATATAAAGTATAAAAATGAGAAGGGACCTAATTCTAGGAATTACTACCCTAATTTTTATCAAAAGCCAACCCCTTGCCCTTGGATATTCCTCTTTTCAATTAGTAAGACTACAAAAGGTCTATGACCACTTCCTCGCAGGGAAGCAGGGAGGGAAGCAGCTATTTTTGAGCCTGTCTGCTCTCTTTCCTAGGAAGGTACTTTCACTTTCAATAAGCTTTGGCTTACTTGGCTTACATAGTGCATTGTGAAATTCTTTTCTGCAATGAACATCAAGAATTTGGAATAAAACCTCTACTCAGAGCCTGATAACACATATATATTCTCTATGGTAGGAATAACTGTCCTGCTTAAATATGAAATAGTCAATAGTAATTCAATTTAGAAATGATGCCTACTGTTGCACTGATAGCTACACTAACATACCATTGTTATATTATCTGAAGCAATGTTTAGGCCAAAATAGTCAGTATGTTTCCAAAATTTTAGAAGATGCCACATTTCTGTTCAGTCTAGTCCTTTTAGTTAAAGGATTCGTAGCATAAAATAACTGGCTGCCATAGATGGGTAGGAATAATGGTACTGAGAGAAAACACAGCAAATTTACAATGTGCCTAATATTATGTTTAATCCTATGAACTATATAATCATCAACATTTTGAATTTCATCGTTGAGGACATTGAATTATGAAGACATAGTGAGTTGCTCTATACCACAAAGTAAGTTCATATTTTCAGTAGCAAATAATTTTAAAAGGTGGTATTCAATTTATCAGTTAAGATAGATTTCCCATGAAATGATCTGAATGGTTTAGCAAAAAATGATAGCCAAGCATAGTAGCCTGGGTATTCTATGATGGACTGTGGCATTGGAGATATTAAAATAAAAGAAGCTATAAAAAGATATCCTCTTTTATTCTGTCTATAGACCTTTTATGAAAAGTGATGACTGCATATTATAAAAGGTGGGTGCCTGTAGTCCCAGCTGCTTGGGTGGCTGAGGCAAGAGAATTGCTTAAGCCCAAGAGTTTGAGGTTGCTGTGAGCTGTGACACCACAGGACTCTACCAAGGGTGACATAGTGAGACTCTGTCTCAAAAAAAAAAAAAAAAGAATCAGCATTAAGTGTCTTAATTTACATAACAAAATATTAAAGTTCTCAGCAAGATTGTTTTGTAAAGATTACTAAGCATGTTTAAGAGGTATTACTTGTGATGCTAAGACACTATAGAACTTCAAAACAAAAGTTCAACTGCATAGAAAGGTATTTATATAAAGATAAGTTTTCAGTTTTGTATTAGAAAAATATGTAACTAATGCTATCATTTTTAAACCATTAAACTAGCATGGCAAGTTCAAGTATTTCTTTGAATATAAAGGTAGAGTAACACATTAGCCTTCAAAGTGATCTTTGGAATAGACTCTTCATATGGACTTTAGAAACAAATCAGACTCCCTTCAAATCCAGGCCTCTCTGTCCTGTCTCTCTAGACTCTGCATTATTACAAAGAAATTTTGACCTGCAATTGCAAAAATAATGTTTACATTAGCAGAAAATTTTCCTTAAATATGTTTTTATTCTTTTACTAACACTTTATATCTATTATGAGCCAATAACATGTTTTCCATATGTAACTTAAAACATTGCTATGTAATAGTACAGGACCTTCAATTGCATTATTATTTCACTTGGGAAGTTTTCATTTACTTTCCTAACTCATTAATGGTATTTTCTACATATTTTATCATGATGATTCTCTTATTCCCACTCTTGGAAAACTCCCAAACGTGTAATTTTTGATAATTTTTTTGCCTCAGCAACATTAGGATTCTCATACAGATTTAACCATTTTAGTCTAATAAATTAAAATTTTCATGCCATAGGGTTTTTAAGAGGCTGTCAGGCAGAAAAATGGGTTAATCATTTTAAAGCAAATAAACTTTAGAACATTCCAGTGAACATCTTAACATGGAATTGAAATTAAAAAAAAAAAAAGTCAAATTGATAGCATTCATCATGTCTACTTATTGATGCTTATTTGTAGTCTCTCTGCATTGTTGCTGCAACAGTCACACAGAAAGTTAGAATTTTTAAATTAAGTTAAATTTTGGAATTAAGCAATAATTTACACTGAAACTAAAGTATGCATTATAAGCATATGTTACAATGGGCAATGCCAATATTTTATATTTTCTTTCGGGTTCCTTTAATGATATAGGAACAGATTCAGGCATATACAATCTCATTTTCTTATACAGAACAGAAAGGATAATATATAATATATATATTTATATATTATATATACTGGAAAATCTTTATATTTTTTGATATAAATATTTAATATTGAATTAAAACTACAAATTAAAAATATTTCCCAAGTGCCGTTAATGGAATATAATGACTTGTATTGGTTTTACATTTAATCAGGTAATAAATTTAGAACTTTGTTTCTGCATGCATTTATTTCCAGGATGTACTTTATGAAAATCTATTTACAGAATAATAAAATTATCAAATGGCAAAGTATGCATTATATTACACAATACTAATAATGCATAGAAAGGAATATGACTTTATCTTGCTTGTTAACATCAAGCAAGATAGGCCAATTGCCTTTAAACATGTCAATTTAATTATTACCATATATACTCGAGTATAAGCTGACCTGAGTATAAGCCAACCTCCTTAATTTTACCCTAAAAACTGGGAAAACTTAGTGACTCGAGTATAAGCTGAGGTGGAAAATGTAGCAGCCACTGGTAAATTTCAAAAATAAAAATATATACCCCAAACAATTACAATAATTGAGGAATCAGTAGGTTAAATGCTGATACCCTCACATCAGATACAGCTGAAGCTCTGTTTGGACATACAGATGATGAGGAGGAGGAATCTAGTTTTGAAGGATTTTAACCTTTGTGACTTAGCTTGATTACCTGTTAAGCTAAGCACACCAAATCAAATAACCTGTATGACCCGAGTATAAGCCGAGTTCGGGTTTTTCAGCACAGATTTTCGGCACAAAAACTTGGCTTATACTCAAGTATATATGGTATTAATTGTTAACTCCAATGTAAATCACTTGAACCTAGACTATGCATGTAAAACAGAAATACTATCTTCTTTGCAATAGCACATATTTCGGCATCATATTTCCAGCATTTATTATATTAAGCATATTTTTAATAAATAGCAAATCAATACTTATCATATTTATCATTAGTCCTGAATTTATTAAGAGGGCAAAGTAAACTATGTGATATAATTAGAGGCCAATGCTGTTACAAACATGTTTTTCTCCGAGGTTAACTGCAGTTCTGAAGTAAGTTAGTTAAAAGAAAAAGAAGTAAAAGAACTAGGTTAAAAAATTTAAAAGAAACCTTAAGATTAGTAGGAAACAAGAAAAGAGCAAACAACCCCATTAATCATTGGGTAAAAGACATGAATAGAACCTTTTCTTAGGAAGACAGACAAATGGCCAATAAACAAATGAAAAAATGCTAACCTTTCCTAATCATCAGAGATATGCAAATCAAAACCACCCTGAGATATCATCTAACTCCAGAGAGAACAGGCCACATCACAAAGTCGCAAAGCTACAGATGCTGGCATGGATGAGGATGGAAGGGGACACTTTTACATGACTGGTAGGACTGCAAACTAGTACAGCTTTTTTGTAAGAAGTATGGAGAATCCTCCAAGAGATCAAAGTAGACCTTCCATTTGATCCTGCAACCCCATTACTAGGTTATCTATCAAGAAGAAAAAAAATCATTTTATCACAAAACCTTTGCACTTGAAGGCCAATTCACAATTGAAAAGATGTAGAAACCACCAAAGGGCCCTTCCACCCATGAATGGATTAATAAACTGTGGTATAAGTATACCATGGAATACTACGCAGCCATAAAAGATGGAGACTTTACATCTTTTGTATTTACCTGGATGGAGTTGAAGAACATTCTCCTTAGTAAAGTATGTCAAGAATGGAAAAGTAAGCATTCCTTGTCTTCAATACTAATCTGAAACTAGCAGATGAAAAACTATAGGTCCACATGAGAGAAAAACACAATTAAATCAAAAAGGAGAGAAGGAAGAGAGAGTAAGAAGGTTCAGTAAGTTCCCACCTATTGGGTACAATGTAGAGGTTTAGGGCCTATCTCCTGGGTGAAGGATTTAACTACCACTGGGACTCTCCTTTACAAAGAATGGAGCCTAATCATAGGTACCTTTATATTAATCCACAACCCCCCAAAAGGATAGTAGGAAAAGAAAGACCCATAATGTGTGTCTAACTGTTCAGGGAAGAATTTGAATGACAAAAACAATAAAATTCTAGGTCCCTCTGACCGCCTGTTTTTTTTCTTCTCTTTATTTCTTTCATTCAAAATGAAGCATCAGTATCCTCAAACCAAAGCACAAACTTCACTTGAATCAATCTGAAAATTAAGCATCATGTACAAAAAGTTATCTAAGAAGAGGATGTTCTGTATGTAGAATGGGAAGGTGGAACACTAGGATAATACAGTGTTTCAAGTTCACTGAACTTTAATGTGATACAGAACATTTCATAAGTTCTAAAAAGTTAATAAAGTAGGAATAAGCAGGCAAGTATTTATCATTTACCAAAGACATAAGTATTATTTTTCCCAAATGACAGCAGTTAGAAGCGAAATGGCAAATACCCATCCACCTTTGCCCTGTTACTCTGTCACTTTTCCTAGATAAAAAAATAATTTTGCTAAACATGTCATGAAAACATTGGGTCACTCAAAATGGTGCATAGTCTATCATGATATGACTCCTGCCTACAGAATAGTGACCCTACGAGCAAACACATAAAGATTAAATGTAATTTCATCTCCTAATTCAAAGACAGAGGAAGAAGTAATTTTTTGCATTTAATTTATTACTATGTGAAACTACATGTTATTGTTAAACAGAGACAGTTTGAAATGATACCAGAATACTAATGTCTCTATGTAGCACACCTGCTGCCTTTGCCCTTTTAAAACATCCCTTAGGAAAGACTGTCCAGGTTGTTGATATTT
Organism: Loris lydekkerianus; assembly: GCA_963574355.1. Lineage (NCBI taxonomy): Eukaryota > Metazoa > Chordata > Mammalia > Primates > Lorisidae > Loris > Loris lydekkerianus. The sequence goes on along the minus strand of CAUYPK010001743.1, from coordinate 12,197 downwards.
GTTACAATCCTCTTTTCATACCTTTTGTAGTGTTTGACAAAAAAAAGTACACAATTAATGAACTTGCAAATTTTATTTTTTTAATCACAATACCTTTTATGAACAACTAAGAAAATTTCAAATACTTGAAAGAAAAACTTGAAGGTGTAAGTTCTTAGGTGGATCATTCGGTTTACATAAGCACAAGTTTACACTAATTTTATTAGAAACTTTTACTATATATACCTATTTATATGTAATTTCATAAATTATAAGCTACAGAAGTAATCACAGAAGAGTACAGAAGAGTATTTCTTATTAAAATTAGTTTATTTTCTATTTTGAGGAAGCTATTTTATTTGAATTAATGTATCAGGAGAGATTTTCATGAATTAGAAAATAATGTCTTTTTCATCTACCTACACTAAATAGTCTAGAATTCATTATCAAAAAAGCACTGCAATCCTTTAGAAACTATTGGTGTACTTGAAGTCATACTTCCCTACAGAAGGTTTGTTAATAATTCACAAGAGTATAATGAATAAGAATTGTTCCCTAGAAATAGACTGGTAGGCAATTGGCATATTGATGTTTTGATGATTTAGTTAAGCCTTTCTTGCTTTATTGCACTACAAAAAGGAAACTCCTATTACTTGTCTACTATATAGAACTGAGTTATTTAGCTTTTCATTGTATTTTGAAATACAAGCAACCCTAGAAAGCAATAGCAATACAATTAGTTTTAAAAATACAAATATTAATATACGAGAAACCTTTTTTGTTGTTTAGTCAACTTGATAGGGAAGATTTAGTCTGCAAAAAATGTTCTAAATGGTGATTAATGTTTCAAAAAGGACTGATTAATTTGAACCAGCAAAAACAAACAAACAAACAAAAAAAAAACACCTCTCTGGCTACCTTCTAAAATGTGAGTCATGTTTTATACAAATAATATTACTCAGCTATTATGTACTCCATTATGATTAAGGCATTAGGATAAAATAGTGGGAATAAAAAGTCTTAATTTTTATGATGAATTCCATGAAGTAGGTAAGATACATGAGTAAATATAATGATGATAATGACTAACATTATTTATCCCCCAATACTGGTCTAAGCCTGTTATATAAAATTATTAATCCTCTTGCCCACAGTGTGAGGCAATTACTAACAGTATTTCCACTTTATAAACATGGAAACTGAGGTATTCTGCTAAGGTAATTTGGCCACTTACACAGTTAATAAACAACAGAGCTAGTATATAACGAGTTAGATAATACTAATTGCTACCTGGAAAAAAAAAAAAAGAGAGATATAATAGGTAAGAATGGAATGTAACAAGAATGTAGGAAATGGTTATTTATTACAAAGTTGTGGATATGGAAGGTCACACTGATAGGGTAACACTTGATCATAAACCTGAAGGAATCAGGGAAATACCTAGAAGAAAATGGTTCAGGCAGTGGGAAAAGTATAGAGGTGGAAATGTGCTTAATCTCTTCAATGAACAGCATGAGTGTTCCCAGGTCAGGGCAAGTGAAGGCTAGCACAGGGGAAGTGAAACCCATCAGTCATTTGCCCGAGGTGGGCAAGGAAGAAAGGAAGAGCTAAGTGTGGAGGCAACCACTGTGATCTGGTCAAGAGGCTTCAATGGCCTGAATTTGGTGGGATTTAAGGTATGAGCTGCAGAAAACTATGAATCTATGATGTGCTGATAAATTATGTGAGGTGTGAGAGGAGAGATGAGTCAAGAAGGGCTCCAAGTTTATATTTAGCCTTGAGATACTCACGAATAGCCTATACTGACACCACCGAGCCTACTGGAGCAGTTGGTTGACAGGAGCAAAAACAGACGAGGAGGAAAAGGAACTTTTTTTAGCAGTCATGGAGGGATAGAACCTAATGCCTCAGGGAAGAATGGGTTTTGGATAAAGGTTCGGAAAACTAATTTGTTATAGCACAAAGGAAACCAGAATGTATAGGTAAAGATGAAAGTAAGTTATTAATCCTAATGCATGGAAGTTCGGTTTTGTATTTCCTCTATTTTATCATTGATACAGAAAGAATTGGCAATTTCTCTTGATAATTTTGTGTTTGGTAAGCAGGATGCCCCAGTTGGTGCTTTTCACTCCCTATCCACCTGCCATTTGTTTGCTGTTTGTCATTTTATTTATTTACTGGTAGAATTTATCCTAAAAAAAGAAAAAATAATCAACTACATGTAAAATATTTTTGGAAATATGTTGTTTCAACCAATATGTACACAAATATTTACTGCACAGTCATTTGCTGAATAAGGCTTGCATTAATCTATGGGGGATTCAGAAGAAAGAAAATAACTTCTCACCCTCAAAATATCTTCTTACCTGTTGTGTTTTATTATATCTTTTATTTTCTTCTTTCCTTTCTCTCTTCCACATTAGGATACTTGATCATAAACCTATTCTCATGCCCAGCTATTCTAAACATCTAACTATATTTCCCCCTTCAACCAAAATACCCACATGAACCCAATGTTCCTTGTACCACCTATAGTTCAGAAAGTATTCAGCCCATTTTTAGGATCCTGCTATCTGATTTAAGCTAAGTGAGACAAGTCCATGTCTACCCCCACCTAAGATATTTTTAATTGAGAATGCTCAAATGTATTACCATAATTTTTTTGGCAAATTTCAGGCTGTTATTTCTTTTCACATCAATAGATGTGATGTCAATGCCTGAATTATGATTTTCTTTTATCAGTAAGAAAATTACTATACATTAGTATTTTAAATTTACATTCATTAGAAAGAAGTAATGTTAAAATCCATTCCACACTGTTTTAAAATATTGTCCATTAGAAAAAAAAAATTAACATTTTTTCATTCTCAATTTAAGTCTGTAGAAACTTTTTTTGGTATTGAAAAGCACACATATTATACATTTCCAAGATCTACCTTATTTGCCCAAAATAACTCACATTTTTTTCAGCCATATCTATAATGACAAAAAAGTTATGGAATCATAGATTATACTCAATTTATATATTTAGAATTAATCAAAGCAAGATCAAACCATGAAAACTCTGTCAAGTAGTTCTAAGATATTTCTCTCTCCAAAAAAAAAAAAAATTCTGAGAAGAGGTCAATACATTTGTTAAGACACGGCCTTTGGAAAAACCATTTAAATTCTCTGTAGTAGAGAACTTTTTATTGAGACACTGTATCTTGACAGGTCAGTGATGTAAGGCCATATTTCTGAGTTGAAGATTAATTAATTAGATTTCCTTTATTAAACAATTTGATAGGAAGTTTCAAGGTGAGAATTTTGTGTTAGAATTCTAAATTTGAGAAATATATACATTTTATAATTGAGGCTTATTATCAAGAACAGATAATCCATATTTTCTTGTGTAGGTTAAGGGTGGCGGTGACACAAAGTGCTTTTTGCCATAGAGTTTTTTTTTTGTTTGTTTGTTTTTGGTAGAGACAGAGTCTCACTTTATCACCCTAGTAGAGTGCCATGGCGTCACACAGCTCATAGCAACCTCCTTTGCCTTAGAGTTTTATGATTACTCATGTAATAATACTAAAGCATGAGTAAACATAGCCTTAATGTTATTTTATTTCCTTAACATTTTCCAATTTAATTAAAGCCTGCATCATGTTATGGATTTCTCATATTAATTCCTACAACTAGGAAGCACGGATATCATGCTTTTCTGTTTATTTTCAATGCCTTGTGACCTTTGGGGATGAACAAATGGCTGAGATCCTGGCATACAGGAGGCACTCAGTAAAGATTTATTGAACCATAGATGACAGAAATCTTAATAAAATAATATTAATAATAACTTACTTGCATTGAGAGTTTACTCTGTGCCTTAATTAACTCCTAGATTAAAAGCCACTAATTTATATATTGCTTTGACATGTATGTGCTATTTTTGTCACAGCAGTTTTACATTAAGGATATTTTGAAAAAGTTTCTAAGAAAAGGAAAAATTGACTATGTTTTCTAGCACTTAATCTATTTTTTTAATTTATTATTAAATCATAGCTGTCTACATTAATGCAATCACGGGGCACCATACACTGGTTTTATAGACAATTTGACATATTTTTATCACGCTGGTTAACATAGCCTTCCTGGCATTTTCTTAGTTATTATATTGAGACATTTACATTCTACATTTAGTAAGTTTCACATGTACCCTTGTAATATATGCAAGTACCTTATCAGACAAATGATTAAATGTACAGTCCCATTTTATGACTTACTTTTCAATTTCTTGATGGTATTATTTAGAAGAGAAAAATGTTTAATTTCAATGAAATTTAATAGCTTACTAGAGTGACCATAATAAAGTATCACAGAATGGGTGCTTTAAACAACAGAAATTTATTTTCTCAAATTTCTGGAGGCTAGAAGGCAGAAATCAAGGTAGAGCAAGGTTATTTTCTTTCAAGGAGTCTTTCTTGGGCTTGGAGACACCCATCTTCCACCTGTGCCTTCACAGGACCTTCCTTCTGTACCCATCTACATCCAAAATGCCTCTTCCTGTAAGGATGGAGGACATATTGGATCAGGGACACAAATCACTTCATTTTAATTTAATTACCTCTTTAAAGATTCTCCAAACAGTCACATCCTGAGTGACTTGGGACTAGGGCTTCAATATATTAATTTGAGAGTGGCCATGATTCAGCTTATAACACATACCCAGTTTGGGGCTCTCAGTGTCCAATATTTTTATATACATCATCAATTCAATGATATAATGATATACATACAGTTTTATGCAATTATTTTTTAAATATGTCAGAGGAGTGGAGAAGAAAAACACAATTGTATTCTCAAAAGAACTGTATACTTTCTTTACTGATCATTTTAATTTTTTAAAAAAATTACGTATTTGAATTACTCTAGTATCCCTGGCTTTCAGTCGGAAGAACTTCCTTTAGTATTTCTTCCGGGGAAGATTTGCTAGCAATAGATTCTCAGTTGTTTTTATAGAAAAGTTTTTATTTAATTTATTTGTTAAAATATATATTTTTTTGGTTTTATGATTTTTGGTAGACACTTCTTTTTTTTTCCTCTTACCACTCATGTCATTCTACTGCCTCTAATATTTCTGACATGTATGCTATTAATCTGGAGATGTTTCATATGATGAGTCACTTTCTCATCCTACTTTCAAGATTTTTTCTTTAACTTTACTTTCAATATTTTGACATTGATGCATCTGGGTATGGATTTATTTGCGTTAATTATATTTGGAATATATTAAGCTTTTTTAACATGCAGATTTTTATCATATTTGGGAAGTTTTCAAACATTATTTCTTTTGAAAAATTTCCCTGTTCTTTTCTCTATCTTCTTTTCTTTTGGTACTCCTATTATACGTATTTGGTGTGCTTAATAATGTTCCACATTTCTTTGTGTCTTTATTCATTTTTGTTCATATTTATTTATTTATTTTAGAGACAGAGTCTCACTTTATCACCTCTGGTAGAGGGCTGTGGCATCACAGCTCACAGAAACCTCCAACTACTGGGTTTAGGTGATTCTCTTGCCTCAGCCTCCCGAGTAGCTGGGACTACAGGCACCCGCCACACGCCCAGCTATTTTTTGTAGCAGTTTGGTTGGGTCTGGGTTCAAACCCACCACCCTCAGTATATGGGGCTGGCGCCCTACTCACTGAGCCACAGATGCCACCCTTTTGTTCATTTTTAAACCACTACTTTCTTTCTAGTCTTCATATTGTATAATACTTATACATCTATCTTAAGCTTTGTTGATTTTTTTTTTTTTTTCTGCTAGCTCAAATTTACTTTTGATCCCTTCTTCTAGTAAATTTTCTTTGGTTTTGAAAATTTCAACTCCAGACTTTTAATTTTGTTCTTATTTATAACTTTTATTTTTGTTCATATTTTTATTTGATGAGATATCATCATAATACCTTTCTGGGTTTCTTTAGATGTAACACGTTTAGTTCTTTGAATATATTTAAAGCCTTTGGCAAATATAACTTCAGATTTCCCCAAAGGAATGTCTGTGTGTTTATATATGTTTTGGGTCAAATGTTCCTGTTTCTTCAAATTTCTCAATTTTTTGTTGAAAATATCTACTACTCTAGGGAAGATAAGATGATATTTTACCTTTGTCGAATGTTTGTATGCTCAATAACTTAGATTGTATCTGCAGAATCTTCTCTTCCCACAATAGTAGCCTTGGATGCCCCTTCTCAAAACTTCTTTTTGTTTGTATCTTTTAGTCTAGTGATCTTTGAGCTACCTGGTGTCCAGACCTGAGAGAGTTCAGCTATCTCTGAATCACAGGTTGTGTTTAAACATTCTTAGCTGGTAAGATTTTACCCTTTACATTTAGCTCTGAAGAGGTAAATCCAAGTCCTGTAGCTTTGAATGCACATCTGCAACTTGGAATTTAGCTTTCTTAAACTCCTTCCCAATGCATAACATACTCCACTCTGTATGTGGTTTTAAAAAATACCAGAAAATGATGGGGATTGAACTCATCCGCTCAAAATCAACACAATAAAATCTTTATGTGTCTTACTGTTCATCCAGTTGCTGTTCTGTGAATGGTTTTTATCAAACAGAAACAACAGTTAAGAATGGGTGATTCCCATTGGACACTTGTTCCTGCCTCCATGTTCTGAAAATCCTCTATATTTCTGGAAGGTTATTTTCTTTGAACTATTTAAAAAATGGATACATAGATTTTTTTCCAAGTTTTTCCAAGTGATTCTGATTAAGAACTACAGGAAATAAAAATCATAATTCACTCTTAAAAATTGAACAATATTTCCCAAGGACATAAGGTCAAGAAAACACCAGGGCTGGGTAACATTTACAAAATGCAAAATGATTTAAATTCTTATTAGGCCAGAATGTTACTGTAGGATAAAAATAAAGTTGTACCTTTCTCAGAAGTTAAAATATTTTCCTACCATTGAAAAGAAAACAAAAAGTGTACCTCTGATATAAAAAATTACTTGTGGTCAGTGTTTCTATTTCATATGCTGCAAATCAATGATTTGGATTAATATGCATATTCTTTGTCTTCATTAGAAATGTTCACATTTGCAAATAATTTACAAATTATTCATGAAAGTGGTGTATATCATTCACTGAAAATCTCATTGATTTTGATATTTTTAAGAGAAATAATAAATAATCTTTAACTAATTTCCAATGTGTTTCTTTGGACTACTTTAATATAAAATTCTCTGTGGGAATCCTCAGCCAATTGTTGCCGTGGTTAGATCTTATTTTGTTGCCTGCTGAAACACTTTAAATCAGGACAGAGGAGAAGAAAGGGCTCTTAGTAAAATAGATAACTTGTGTACAGCAAGGCGTTCTTTTGTTTATGGGCTTCAAAGAGAATTCTTTGTATATTATACAAGTCCACATTGGGAAGAACAAAGCCTGGATTACAAAGGCTTGCCTCTTTTGTGATGGAAGAAAAAACATTTTTCCTCTCCAGGTGAATATTTCTAAAAAAGTTTAATAGGTGGAGAAAAGATCATCTTCTGAAAAGATCAGAGCTTGAGCTGTGCCATTTGTGTTTTGTGGGTTTCAGATATTCCCTCAGTGAGAGTGGGACATCCATGGGCAATATTTTTGTTTCTTTGCAAAAATTTCCATTGCCTAAAATTACTTTAAAAATTGAACCACGTTTGATGGGCTACACTGTGCAATTTTAATAGACATAGACATATGAATTCTACAAATATTCTTAGTAACTTTCATTTTCTGATAAGAACATGTTTTCCCCTTGACTGTCCTTCCCTTTTCCTCTTCATTAGGTCATTTTGTACAGCCCCACATACACACCTGTCAGTGCTTCTGAAGAAGGACTTGGCCTCCAACATGCCTCCTCTCAACATGACTTCTCCCTGCCTCTACAATCAGACCCAGGCTTCCTTTTGACCACCCACTTTGTTTCCTTTGCCTGTGAAGATTTTAACCTTCCATCCTAAATCATTTCGTATTTCTACATCATCTATTAAAAATCAAGCTTCTCTTGATTAATTTCTTTAACAATAATGTTCTATTCCCTGCTCTTTTAAAATAATTACCAGCATGAATTATCGCATGCCTGACATTTGTCCCTGTATAATGTGTGCCTGTCAAGATTGAACTTTTAGAAATATATTCTCTCTGTAGAGTTTAACCTACTGTAAAGTAGCTTGCTTGGCATTGCTATCACATTATACTGTATAAATAACATTCATAAATAATCAAGAAGAGTGCTTCTGTAGATCAAGGACAATCTACAGGGCTCGGAAAGAATTCAGCTGAGCAAATAGTGTTGTAAATATATCATAAAATCAGCTTACACGCTAACATTTTTGAGCATGAAATACCTAGGAAATTGGTTCACTTTCATATGTGATCCTAAAAGTCCTTCAATCACAAAACTAAAAGAAAAATCTGATTTTTATTTCTATAAAAATGTAGAAAATCAGAAATAATTTTAAAGTACAAATTTTTGCAAATAACTTAAAACAATTTAAAAATAATTAAGAAGTGGATAGCAGTCTCACTGCTAAAAAAAAAAAAAAATAGGCAAAACATAATCTGACAAAAAAATCCCAAATCAAATATACAAAATAATTTTTCCTGTTGCCAGACGTTATTAAAAGGAAGATACCAGAATGGAGCCATATCCATAGACTTCTTTATTCATTGAATAAAATGATTTCTACAGGGTACAGCCTTGATCCCTACTTTTCTTAGTAGTGAGTAATTATCTTAAAAGGATAAGGTATTTAAGCCATTTGAAAAAAAAAAAAAGAAAAGAAATTAAAAACATAACAGGATAAGTAAAATCTATAAGTGGCTAGGTTGAAGGATTCAGGAAAGATTTCTAAAATAAGAAACAAAGGCTAAGAAGAAAAGGTCTAATTTTTGCATTCCAAGATTTATGTGGATAGCTGGTTTATAAATGTACTCACAAGACACTCAAATGTGCAGGCAGTATGTATTTTATTTCATTCTCTAACCTTTTTTTTTGACTAGCCTTCCTTTCATAACAAACCTTCCAGGATAGAAAAAACAATGGAAAAAATAATTTTACCAAAAAGTCAATTAAAACCAAGTCTGATCTAATAATTATGTTAAGGTTGAAGTTGGAGCTTTGGGATCATAATTCAACCTTAAGACTTCTTCATTTTCCCCTTGTTCCTCTTACAGTTGACATTAGAGATACGAGGAAAAGACATGATTTGGAGATATTAGTGAGAAGGCAAATCTAACATCTTTTCTCTCAATCTAATCTTCTGGTGTGTTCTGTTAAAGGAAAACAATTTCAGATGTCAGTAAGGAAGACCTTCATTCAAAAAAACTATTTCAAGGAAGGGGAAGGGAGGGGGTGGTTTTGGTGGAGGGAGGGTAATGGGTGTGGCCACATCTATGGTGCATCTTTGAATGGGTACAGAGGATTGCACTAATGTACACAGCTATGATTTAACAATAAAAATAAATAAATATAAATTTAAAAAACTATTTCAATAAATGGAGGAAGATTATTGTGATAAAGCAGGAGGACTCGGGTTATTGGAGCAGGGGATTATTTTTCATATTAGTGAACTTAAAGCCAGATTACAAGTGTGTCAGATGGTGTCAAGAAGAGACTTTTCTTCTGCAGGGAGGAGTAAATGAAGCTAGACGTAACCAGGTGGGGGAAATCGGATGCCCGCGGGTATGACTGGGAAGTTGATCAGGGCATATTTTTTCCAAAGGTAGGTCAGCCAATTCCAGGGAGGGGCTATCTTGTTTTTCAGTCTGGTAAACAAAAGGAGTTGAAGTTTCTGGGACCTGGAGAAGGAGGGAAGCCTGGGTGAGAAGCCCAAGCACACCTCTCCTTTGATTGGCTAGTATGTGTTTTGTTCAGATTGGTCAGAGGAGACAAACTTCAGCTCATCATTCATACACAAAGAATTGGATATGGAGACCCATTTGTTAGGCTTGTTATAAGTAAAAACAGGAGTCATTGGTGAATCTCATCTGAGTCATAAGGTGAAAAGAAGGTCTATGTAGCCATCAGTGCCAGAGTTCCCCAAAAGCTTGAGCGATTTCTCAACTGTACTGATTTGTAGAAGCATGAGACTCTGATAAAGTTGAACATTATCAGAAAGGATTGGGATTCTACTGACACTGATTCAGTCTCCCCAGTTAGTGACCTTGCTGTCTTTATTTTCTCATCTTAGTCAAGACTGACACACTTGAGTTAGATGGATCAGTTTCCTATTACCTGTCTCTCTCTCTCTGTAGCGGAAAACATCTGTGACTCTAGGTCATGTGATCCTCCCTGTGGCTCTTGTCTAGATTGTTCTCTTCCCAGCAACAGGGCCTCAGGCACAGGGAATTGTAAGTCCGGTCTGATGATTCTTCTGTCAGCACGTATACCATGAAAGAACCAAAAGGTATAAACCATTCTAGCCACTGACCATATCATGCACCTGTTCCCTTCACTGCTTAAAGTTACATCCAAAGATTACAATTTACTAATCAAATGACCTAATTAATAATCAGTTTAATGCGAGGTGTAGTGGTTCATGCCACTAATCCTAGCACTCTGGGAGACTGAGGCCAGAGGGTCATGAGCTCAGGAGTTCCAGACCACCCTCAGCAAGGATGAGACCCTGTATCTACTAAAAAGAACAGAAAAAAATGAGATGGGCATTGTGGCGGGCAACTGTAGTCCTAGTTACTTGAGAGTCAGAGGCAAGAGGACTACTTCAACTCAAGAATTTCAGGTTGCACTGAGCTAGGCTGATGCCCCGGCACTCTAGCCTTGGAACAGAGTTAGATTCTCTCTCTCTCAAAAAAAAAAAAAAAAAAAATCAATTTATACAAAATCTTGCTAACATTCTTCACTAACTTTTATTTTCACTTAAGCAGTCACACATCTCAACAAATCACCACTCTGCTCTTCTGCTTACTCATGACTCTGGCCCCATCTTGGCTTTCTTTGTGTTTATTGAAAGTATTGAATTCCTTCCCCTTTGTATTTCCTATTTGCTCTGCCTAGAAAAGTCCTCTTTCTAACCTTTGCATGTGGTTAGATGCATTGAAATCAGATGTCTCTCAAATGTTAACCTCTGATGAGGCCTTTCCTGAACCTCTACCCCAAAGAATTCCAGACTCATTTTGTGTTACTTTCTTAGAGCCTTTTGTCACTAACCCAAATGATCTTTTCTAAATATTTGCTTACTTTTATTGTATTTTCCCCAGAGCTAGAATATAAGCTCTGAAGCGTTGGGAACTTGCCTCTCTGGTTCACTGTCATATCCCTTCGGTGTAGAGCACTGGGCATGTGAAAGTCAATAAAAAGAGGAGTGAGTGAATGAGCGAGGGACAAAGTATGTAGCCGATAGTCATTTTCACGTTGTCTTTCTAGGAAGACAGGAAGTAAAGGGTAATTTCATTCTTCTAGTAACAACTATAATAGATTTTAAATAATAGATTGGTTGTAACAGTCACATTTAGTATAACAACATGGTAAACATTGTTTGCTGCTAGATCAAGGAACAGAGCTATCAGCAAGACATACGAAGATTATAAAAATGTTCTTATTTGGAAGGTTGCGTGAGAATACGAAGCCAAAGGGTGTACCTGAAATTCGATAAAAACAGAAAAGTCCTTGATAAAGAAACTATTACTTTTTTTAGATTCTAACTCTGAATAAGTCAATGGTCGAAAAACAAAATAAAATGAAATGAACCCAGAAAGCATTTGAACATTCTTCCATCACAACCTGATGTAGGAGATATACAGGAACATCAGTTAATGAAAATGGTTGAACAGGGCACCTGAGCTATCTACATGTGTTCTGTGTATGGATCCACTAAAAATGAGAAGTCCTATATATCATTAAGCAAAGCAAAATATACAGTGATCATCAAGAATATCAAAGCCTCATACAGTAAGATTTAAGACATATCTCGAGAGTGAATAGAAGTCTTGAAGAAAGTGCAGGGAAAACTCTTGAAGGAATCGGCCTGGGTGAATTTTTTATGAGGAGGACTCCCCAGGCAATTGAAGCAGTATCAAAAATACACTATTGGTACCTGATCAAACTAAAAAGCTTCTGCACAGCCAAGAACATAGTGAGTAAAGCAAGCAGACAGCCCTCAGAATGGGGAAAAATATTTGCAGGCTATACCTCCAATAAAGGTCTAATAACCAGAATCCACAGAGAACTCAACT